>JMSH01000092.1:9461-67322 GCA_000712465.1 Huntiella moniliformis
CGGGACGTGGGAGCAGCCAATGCCACTCTTCCCGAGAGCCGCAACCGTCGTGCCAATCATCACCAGGCGGGAACCAGTTTTCCTCGCTATCATCCGACATCCCGGAAATCCCAGAGTGATCGTTCATATTTATCTGGGCTCTGTAAGAAATGTATTATTATCTCATTAGCATCAACTCAAGGGGTTTTTAGCGGTATACAATTCAAAGGACGCTGTACTTACGACTCGTAATAGACCACCGGGATGTCATCGTCGGAAAGACCGGCCACACCCGAGTCACGATCTGAGTCGTGATCAAAATCAATGTCGGTGCTAAATAGGAAAGGATGACAGATGATTAGTGTTTAGCCAGGCAGCGTTGGATTAGGCAGCTTTATACTTACATATCTTCAAAGGCGTCCATCATTTGTATGTTTGTATCGTGATTCGATAAAACAAGAAATTTTAGAGAAGAACAAACAGGAAACACTTTCTGGGAACAAAAATCTTGTTCATAGCCCCTTCTCTAGAGACTTGCTTCATCTAGTTATGAGATTTGTATGTAGAAGGCACAAAGCTGTCTGGGTGACTGCCTACCCAGGATCCCATTTTTTGACTATTATGTAACTGGCGAGTTTCAACTTCCTTCTGCTTTTGGTTATTGTGTTGTACAACACGGATGCCAAACAGAGCTATAGGTCGTTGTACGGTTAGCAATGTAGTGAAATAGACCCCAGCCTAACTAAACATCCTGATGAATGACAACAGTTTGTGAGAAACTGGACATAAATGGCCCAATATCGTCATCTGTGATCTATTCCAGTGTCTAGGGTTAGGAATACTCAGAACTTTGAACAATTTTGAGTGATGTCGCACAAATCTCTGAACCTACATGGCTATTTCATTCTTATAGTATTACTGTTGTGGATATTAGCAACTGTCTTATACACAAATATTTGTTGAATAGGCAAGAATAAAACTCTGAAGTACCGAAGTCAACGTTTTCCTGTAACCGCTAAGCACTAGTATACACTGCTAAACAATGTGTCCATGTCAGTACAGTCCAGTATATTATTTTCACTTGCACATGGGGGATGGGAATCTTCCAAATTAGGAAATAATCATGAATACAGCTGGGGGTTAATAACATACGTAGACACTTGTCACTATTAGCGGTTTGTTGTGTATTTCCTGAAAACGGGGCCTCTATTCTGACATTTTGTCGTTGCAGTTGCACTCTGAAGCAATTGTTATGTAGTTTCAACTATTGGTGCCTGCAAAACCTGATGAAGAATCATCGACTGCCTAGAACACAATTGTACCAAGTACTTGCCTGGACTATAATTTCTTTCAATACGGAGCCTCTGATAACTAGTTTTGACCAGGCTTCAGGCCATCAGTGGCCTGAAGTATTGATGGTGAAGCCCTACAATCGTTGCCAGTCAGTAAGAATACCCCATGATTGGCCACCATCACCGACCCGGGGGCCACCATCTCCTACTACGACCTGCTAACTCCCACGCCTAACTTCCCGAGAGCCAACTGGCCTTCTGACCGTAAACCTTCGGGTATAAAAGGTGCTCCTTTCCCCCGTCCTAATGGATTTCATTTTCTTCCTCCTCTTTTTTCTTCAGTATCTTCCATTCATTTCACCAACTTTGTAAGTCGTCAAATGCCATCATTTTTGTCAGGATTGTTTGCATTAACCGTCTCTTATCAAGAGTTTTCTTAGATCATCATTCTCTCGACCATTCAATTTCGTTCTCGACAACACCCGCGACAATTCTATCTCGACAATCTGTTTTGTTCTCGACTGCACTCGCCACTCCCCCACTTGCCTTACAGTCCGATGATCTCAATCAAGTCTCGCCAGTGTTCTGTCGAGTCGACGTCTTGTCCTCGTGGGCTTGTCGTCTCTTGACAGCTAACCCTCCGCCTTGCTTGAATGAGTAGGAAATGTTAGCAATTGGTTAGTACCCTCCTCACACCCGGCCAGCTGGCGTATCAGCGGACCCGAGATCAGCTCCTTATCAGCACGTCTCTCAGCATAGCTGTGGTTGACGTACTGTTAAGGCCCATGTTGATTACTCGGAAATCCGCCAGCTTCTGCGAAAGAAGCTGTACAAAGGTCCGGGTGATGAGGATTAGGTCTGGGAACACATGCAGAAGAGTCCAAGACTCCAAAATACTCATGGGCGTCTGGTTGGTCAATCGCCTCAACATTCAATACCTTTGTTTTTTATCTCGAATCTTTCAGTGCACTTCGTTTCACCGCACAACTGCTTTTTCTTTTTTGTTTTCCACCTACACGCCACTATCGATCCACCTACATCACGAGCCGCCAGTTGGAGCCTTCGGGCTATTAGTCTACGGGCTATGGGGTTTAACCTATGGTTTGACTTAGTCGAACCCTCAGGTTAACGGTGGTGCCAGCATTGACTCCGGGCAGGGTGTTCGGCACTCCAGCGGAATTTTGTGTGGGGGGCTGTCGGTTCGTGATGTGGTGTATCAGCGTCGGGGTGGCTGGAAGGCCCCGGCGTCGGTTGTTCTTGTTTTTCTTTTCTCTATAGTCTTTGGCCGTCGGTGGGGGTCTTTAACCGTTGGGGTTCGTGGTCATCGTCAAATGGCCAGAACGGGTTACCAACAGAGTGAGCTTTGATGCTGTTTCTGTGGGGTGCTGACCGGCCTGATTACTTTTGTTTAATACAGTTGTTTCTCAATCTATGTTTACATATTTCACATTTGTGTTGGAGTGGTAGTTCTGTGAGGTTCTGTAGCTAGAAGGGCCGTCTTGTTATCTAGTTGAGGAATGCACTTACAATTCCCAACGGGATCAAATAGGCTCAATGATGTCGTGAAGTTTGCCGTTCATTAGGGTGTGTCATTTGATTAGGGTTTATATAAATATACGCCTTGCAACTTTACAAATCAGGTACAACGGAGGACTCTGGAACACCTATCCATGCATTACTCCACCTGTTGTAGCGAATGTGCTGTGTAGTTCTAGGTAACGACAGTTTTAACGGTCCCCTCGGATATTCGGATGCGGGTAACCGAAAGGATAGCCCGATCGATGTACCACTGGGAGTCACAAGATACATTAGACACGGCATGTTCCAGTATGTAGTGAGACGTGCTACTTCCTCCAACATATATCTTTCAAGACTTTGAGATCTCTTTTGATAAGAGGAAATCTGACAGTTCCGGTAGTGAGATGGAGAGTCTTGAGGTGTAACCCGGCCGGAGCATTTCACTATAATGTATTCGGTAAAGTGGGGCTCTCCGATGACGGGTTGATGTGGATGTTAGAACTGGATGAACCGTTAAGATATAGTATTTCAGGGAGATGGAGCGGGGATATTCGAGGATACTCACTCTATTTATGTACATACATATACAGGTATACCTCATTTCAAGCATCATCACCACACTCCGTATCACAAACCCCACAACATAATTACCCGATCATTACCCGCCATCCATCATCATCACCAACGACCTCCCCCAAGTCACCCTCTCAACTAAAATGTCCCGCCTCCTCACCCCCACCTCCCGCACCCTCCGGAGCCCCATAATCCTACTCCCTCTCATATCTTCATCTCTCACCCGGACATTAGGGTTCCATCTTCCAACCCGGCGATATCAACAATTCTCCCGGAATCTTCATCAACTATCTACGAAACCACTACAAGCCAAGATGTCAATGCCAGCCCCTGCCGATGATGGCCCGTTAGTCTGGATAGATTGCGAGGTATGTATATCCCCCCCGTGTATAAAACATACTAACACGGTTAGATGACCGGACTGAACCCCCAAAGCGACCAAATCATCGAAGTATCCTGCATCATAACCACCGCCCACCTCACCCCCCTCGCCCCCCCCTTCCAAATGGTCGTTTCCTGTGCCGCCCCTCTCCTCTCGGAAATGTCCTCATGGTGTCAAACAACCCACCGAGCCACCGGTCTCCTCCCTCTCGTCCAAGCATCCCCCAACACCCCAGAAATGGTATCCGCATCGCTACTCACCTACATAAAAACCCACGTGCCTACCCCCCAAACGGGCCTTCTTGCCGGCTCGTCAGTTCACGCCGATAAAGCGTTTTTGTCACTTGGCCCGTGGAAGGAGGTGTTGGACCATTTACATTATCGGATTCTGGATGTGAGTAGTTTGAAAGAGGCGTGTCGGCGGTGGGCGCCCGAGGTGTTTGCGAAGGCGCCGAGGAAAACGGGGTTGCATAGGGCGACGGAGGATATCATGGAGAGTATCGCCGAGGCAAGGTACTACCAAGAAGCTCTTTTCCAAAATAAATAAACACTCAATAGCAATCTATCTGCGTAAAATCTACTCAAGTAATCCCCCCTCCTTAAGTAAGCGTCTAAGTCTCGCCGCAGCCACCGCCGCCAGAACAGCACTGATAGCGCCTATGAATAGACACACAGCAATAGGATTAGGACCGTCCTCTTTACTACTCCCAAGTGTCTCCCCCTTCGCTGGTTCCAAAATACTGAAAACAACCGTGGAGATGAAGTTTCCAAGGAACTGTGGCATAGTACTATAAATGTTTAAAATGCCAAAGTAAATGCCCGATAACTCCTCTCCGCCAGTTTGCACCTCGGACGCCGCCCGTCTATGTCCTCTTTCTGGTCTCGTGGGACTCATTGGGCTCATGGGGATTCCAGAATATCCCTGGGATAACCGGTTAACTTCCTCGCCCAACGTGGCAACGGGTGCCCAGCCGGCTACAGCCCATGGTACTCCACAGATACAAACCAGGGTAGTAGCGAAAGCCCAACTCTTAGCTATGGGCGCACAAAACATTGCCGCGGCAAAGATGCAATCTCCTACCATCCAAGCCGTGACAATATCCGGTTTCCATTTCTCTAGGAAATCAACATACTTCTCGATACTCTTCGGTGGTCTCTTTGTATACCCCTTCTCATCTGGTCTTCTCACAACCATAGGTAACAACCACGCCCCAAGGAACGTCACAGTAGAGTATAAAACCAACGCCTGACTTCCAATTCTCCCAATATCACCCGTCCGATCACCCGAGCCTTCACCCGGTGCGTCATACCGATAATAGATCTCACCAACCCACGTAGTCGAGTAAAACTGGAAGGGAAACCATCCAATCCAACCCCAAAACTGCGCCCAGCAAATCGCCTGAACTCTGGGTGGGAGATACATCAAGGTATTCCAAATCTTTCCAAACACCGCCATTTTCGATTCCGGAGGACCAGACTTAGGAAGGAGAACCCGTTCGGTTACAGCCCAGCAGGAGATAGATGAGGAGGTGAGAACAAAGACGATGGCCAGGAGAATGAGAAGTTGGAATTGGGTTAGTGTGGAGTTTAAAACAATAGGCAGATCGATAGCTCCAGCTGCATAGCCAATGACATGGCCAATAGCCGCAAGACGGGAAGCTAAACACGTTAGTAACCAAACCGACTCAACCCACAAACCTCAAACTTACCCCAAGCCGCACCAGCCTGCTGTTTCTCTATGGGAAGCGTATCCACAATAAGACTTCTCGAACAACTCATAACGGCATTAATAGCGAAATCCACCACATAAATCGCCGCCACGGCCCCCCAAACAATCCACTCCCTCGGCACCCCAAAAATCCCCATAACCGCCTCCGTGAACCCCAAAACCAACAACGCCGCCGCAACAATCACCGTCCCNCCCCGCCATAATAACCGGTCTCCGTCTGCCCCAGGAACTGGTACTTCCATCGGATAACGTCCCGATGATAGGCTGGACGATAATCCCCGACAGAGGCCCCGCGATCCAGACGAGCGAGGTGGTTGATTTACTAAGGCCGAGGGAAAGTAAATACGGGGTACAATAAGTCATTTCGACGCCCCAAACGAAGCTGGCTTAGTTAGTTTTGGATGGATACCAAGGACCTCGCTCGGTCAGCCTGACTTACACGATACCAACGGTTGTAAAAGCAAGGAGGATCATGCGTGTAGTTTCCGAAGACCCCCTCACATGGGCTGTCCCGACAAGACCACCATGCGTAGGCATATTGACGATAAAAAGAAGTCACAATCCTAAGAAATTCAAAAAAAAAAAAAAAAACAAGAACACGTCAAATAAACAAAAATCAACCCCTCATAAAATCCCCAAGACAAATTAATCCCGTCAAGCCACGTCCCCATTCCAATGCAGAGCAGAAACCCAAAAAACAGGGGTCCCCAAAAAAGACACAGCCTCCAACATTTCCCGTACCCAAAAAAAAACCCCAATCAGTAGTTACATCTTCAGTACCGAGACCTCGTACAAAATACCCCAGATTAGGGATTTCCGCCCTGTTGGCGTTTTGTGGATCCCTAGGTATAAAGGAAGGAAGTCGCGTGTTTTAGAGGACATCAAGGAAGGAATGTTTGGGGATTTTGCTTTGCTTTGTTTTTGGGGTATTGTGTTACGTGTGTTTGGATGATTTATTTAAGGCTTAGTTTTTTCGTAGTCAGGGACGGACATACGTATGTTTGATTTGCAGGTTAAAGATTCTTGTGGATGAAGTTCCCGTGGTGTCGCATGTTCTTCCCTTTTTCAACCCAATTGAATCAAGATTTACATCTATTTCCTACCCCGCAATCATCGTGATACAAAAAAACCTGAATCTCCACAAAGTACCACCTCAAAACTGAAAAAAAGGACACCACAAATTAAATACACGCTTAAATCATATCATTCAGATCTAATACCAAAAACAATCGTTATAACTCAACCATCCAATCATCCAAACCAACTCCGGGGTATATCAATCAATCAATCAACTGAACCAAAAAATCATCACCCTCAAGTCATCCAGCTTCAAAACCTCAACTTAAGAATCCTGCAATCTCGCAAAATGCTTACTCCAAATCCACCCAACAGCTCCTCTTCCATCATCCTGATTCCTCGCGAGCCAAAGTTCGCCCTTTTCACCAAGTACATCGAAAATCTACAAAGAGAGAGTTAGCAACATATTTAAAAAACCACAGGAATCCCAAGAAAAACGTACCTCGCCAGCTTGATAAACCAAGTAAGGCCATCCCCCTTCCAACCTCCGAGTCTCAACTCGAAACTCAAACAAAGAAGCAGCCAACCAAAGGACCTTCCCTTCTTCCGTATCACCTTCTTCTTCCTCAACAACAGCCGTGCCCTCCGTGACTGTATGCGCCGGTAATAGCCCAGTCCCGGAAGTCCCCGAGGATGGTGGTAACGCTGAGTGAAAGAGGCCACTGAATCGTTTACTAGCGACAGCGGAAACAGGTTCATTCGCGCTAACGTTGCCTGTGCCTGGGGCTGACGATGTGTAGTTAGAGGCAAAAGTAGATGCGGAATCGCGGCGTGTGTAGTATTGCACCTCAAGACTAGGTCGGGACGATTGAGTCTCCATAGAAACATTAGGAAGACCAGGAGAAGGAGGAACTTGCTGTGCAGCTGAATACTTCGGCCCTTGACTCCCTGAGTATCCATGTCCATGAATTGGCGCCGTCATAGAATGCATAATTCCCATTGCCGGTCCAGGAGCACCACCGGCCGTAGTCGCGTTACTCTGCGCCCGAGAATGAGTCCCCATGTAATACCCCTCCGGCTCAAAAGCTCGTTCTCGATGACCATGCAGTGGCGGAAGCACAGGAATAACCCCAATACCGCCAAGAGGCGAAGCCAAACTGCCTGAATTCCGTCTGGCAAAGTCCGGCGTCGGTAACACAGGAATGTCGTTAGTCACAGATAAACCTCTAGGTCTCGGTGAATTATCCGTCATCCTGACCCGCGACCGCGATGCAGCATCATCCATAGACCCCATTGTCGACATCGAAGTCTTGCCCTTGTACGTCGGGTTGATGATACCAAGTTCAGCCATAGAAGGCTTAACAAAGTCGTAGTCCGCCTGGAAACTCGCCACAATCTCCGAAATCTCGTAGTAATCGCGTCCATCACCAATAACCCCTCTGACCCGGTCACGCCATAACTGGTACCAGGCCGTCTGGATATTAACAAGGTTATTCATGCAGATGCGACCAACCTTTGCTGTAAGAGCAGACAAAATAGGCAATTCCTTCTTCAGAGTGTCGTTCAAAGCCTCGTACTGTTCCACAAGCTCGGCCAACTTGGAGTCCGGGGCCTTGCCGCCCTTCTTGATAAGCTCCGCTTTTTCGTAGTCGACTCTCCGCTTCGATCGCTTCTTCATCGCAAGTTCCGGGTTCCGATACGACTTGATCACTTCCTCAATCGGGCCAATAACCTGCATCCGAATCTGCGCAACATGACGCTCAAGGACCACCTTCTCCATATCCCGCATAGACACGTTGAACTGTGCCCACTTGCTTTCCAACTCAGGATACGGACTCGGCTGCAATCGCATCACCAACTCAATCGACGAAAGGTACTGCAAAAAGTCATGGACATAACTCGACACATGAACTGTGTAATCTTCAGCATCACGCAGCACAACCTGGAGTCTAATAAAATCCTCGTTGAACCGCTCATCCAGCTGACGATACACATCATCCTCGGGCACACGACTACCCGGCTGCATCTTGTCACCACGCTTACCAAAAGCCCGGGCAATTCCAGCCTTGACATCCGAGTCCTTGCGCTTTCCAGACACAATCTGCCCAACGAGCTCAAAGTTCTTCTTCGTCTTGTTGATCTCGATAATGGCATCTTCAAGATACTCCTTGGCAGCGAGAAGTTCACCACGGTCGGGATGCTCCTGTGGTGTCTTTTCCAACATTGACATGATAAGGTTGGGATACTTGGTGATACGCTGCATAGGCTTGATCAGCAAGGAGTCAAGATCCCACGCAGCCGTGAGATCCTTGGAGATAAGATCGCACTCATTAAGCCAGACTTTGATAGCAGGCTCCATCTGAATCTCAATGAGACGCTTGGCCGCAAGATCCGAAGTCCGCAAAAACACCTCATGAATGGCCTTCATCTCCTCAATATGATCCTTGAACACCGACCCAATCGTAGTAGCAAAGTCCTTGATATCATCCAAGGCCTCTGGGGGCGGGAAAATATCAGTCGTGTCAAACTCAGGGCTCTTGATGGCATCTTCCACCGAAGAACCCATATCTGGAACATAAATAGTCTTGACAGCCTCCAAAAGGTGAAGATTAAAAGTCGTGTGAAACGCGATAATCTCATCAGTGTTCCGGAAGATCAACTTTATCGTCTTGGGATCCAATCCCGGGCAAGCAGACGCAGTTCCCTTGTAAATCTCCCAAACCACAGTCATATCCCGTACAAAAGCATTCTCAGTATCAATCAACTCCTTGACCACATTCCGTCTGGTAATCAACCGTCTGCGCTCCTTCCCATCCACGTCATTCTTAGGTGGGACAGCAGGTGGCATATCGGTATCCGACCCGGCCCTAGACTGTACCAAACGGATCTTGTCGACTGACGACCTAGCGACTGAAGTAGCCACTGTGGCCCGATCGCGACTAACAGGGCGGGAGGCGAGGGTCGTGCCTGAATGACTGTGCTCGTAAAGGCTGCTAACCACAGTATCACGGTCATACATAGAATCTGTCTTTGCTGGAGGAACTGGTGGCGGGCTGTGTTCAGGCGGTTGCGATGTGCGGTTTTCCAAAGGGTGTCCGAGGGCCTCGGTGGGAAGAGGCGGCAGCTCGGCATCAAGTGGCGATGGGCGGGTGATATCGTGGCCGTTAGGAAGAACCCGAGTGTTGATAGTCAAAGACCCAGGAGCGTGACTAGGCGGGACGCCATCAGGAGTTTCACCAGGAATAGGCGGCTTGTTACTATCACGACTGTCGATACTGAAATCAGTCCAAGCAGACTGCGCACTAAACCGATTCCCAGGGATAAGCATAGCGGGGACTCCCAAACTCTGACCAGACGGCGCAATCGAGCCAGCTGTAGTGAACGAACCTGTAGCGGAAGCCGGCAACTCAGGCATAGGCTTATCACCAGCCTCAGAGAGCTCACCAGAGAAAGAAGCGTGAGCGGAGCGCATATCAAGCGGGATATCCGGAATTGGCGGGATATTCTCTTCCTTAGAATCAGCATTGCGGATGTGGCGAATGGCAGTAGCGGCCGCAGAACCCGGCATAAATCGGTAAACATCGTCGTTATAGTCGTAATCGCGAATTGGTGCCATGGTGGGAAGATGGTTTTGCGGCCCGGTAATATCGGACTCACGGCGGAAAATGCGCACAGTCGTAGAATGGGAAAGGCCGGAAAGAGGCTTGCGAGTTAAAGAATCAAAGTCGTCGTCATCATCATCTTGAATAGCCATGGCGTTGTTATCGAAGGCTGTCGAATCGAGGACGCGAGGACGGTTAGGCCGGGGCTCAACAGGCGACAGAGCAAGAGTAGGCGAAAGATCCCCCGGATAAATGTCATTTCCATGACCAAAAGGATAGCGATAATTAATGTGAAGATGTCCAGTAGTAGCCGACAAGGCAGGACTATGCGGCGGCGTCCGGAAGCTATCACCCTCAACAACGGCGGGCGTGTTGGCAGTCCGCGGCGACGCCAAATCAACATCAAACTCAGTCATAACGGTCGAAACAGCCGATTGCGGCTCAACATCAGCAGAACGATAGTCGTCTGCGGGGAAATGTCCAGGAGCTCCAAGCATGGGCGCATCGCGTGCAGGAACAGATCTCGAATCTTTGGGGAGGTTCGACACACGGCCAAAATGATCGCTTGAATCGCCAGGACCAATAGAAGAAGAAAATGGTTGAGGAGTAGGTGTGCGCGAATCCCCAGATGCCATAATACTTTGGCCAAGTGGCAAAACACCTGGCGCAAGTGCCCTTGGACTCAAAGGCTCGTCGTGTTCCTCCGCTGTCCTCTGAGACGTCTTGCCGTCAGCCATTGTCTCAAATCCGCCATTCCAAGGCTGTCCAGTTCCCTCGGCATTGAGTCCAGCATCGGCCCTTTTGACAGGTGTAGAACCAAACCCACTGCCAACTATCCGCCCCTCCAATGCAGCAGCTGCAGACGCCGATGCAAGCTCCCGCGTACGACGCCGGGCAGCCGCACGCTCCTGCTTCTCACGAATCGTTTTGCTGTACTTGAGACGGATATCGTTTCGCCGCTTTTCAAAGTCAATCGGGCCCTCTGAGATGCGTCGTTGAACTATTTCCTCGCGAAGAATGTTGGCGATTGGGGGCGAAGCCGTTGCCATGGCGGTAGCTATGCGCATGCGCGTGACGGGGTTTTGTGGTGAGTCAAGAAGGGAGGTATCCGCCCGGGGACGGAAAACTAAAGAACCATCGCTGGCAACCTGATGGCGGGGCCGTGCGGAACGGAGCTGCGAGGCAAGGGCCGCGGGTGCGTTGGCGGCTATAGACGGCATGCCGGTTGGCGACAGTACCATAGACGGGTCGTCCGATGTGGCTGTAAGAGTGGCGTCAATGGCGGTGACGGATGCAGGTTTTGAAGGTGTGGCTAAACAAGAAGAGGCTTCTTTAGCCGCAGCCGCGGCAGCAGTGGCGGCTTCGACGACCGCCAAAAGTCTAGGGCCATGCGACAGTGTGTCAGCGGGAGAATCATCGTGGACTGGTGGTGGTGGCGGCGGTACTGGGTCAACAGCAGAATTAGCAGTAGGAGTAAAAGAATCAGAAAGTGGAGAAATCGTATCAGCCTTAGTAGCAGTCTTCCTAGACGGAGGGTGGCGACTCCGATCCCGATCCCGTGGTCGTGGCCGTCTAAAATCTGAATCTGGAACGCGGGAACGTGGGGGGCTATTCTGCCCAGGAGCAGGGGATGAAGCTCTAGACCCCACGGGTGAACCACTCGCACTCGGCGTGCGCGTGCCCGACGTCATGGTGCGTTGGACAGAGCGGGGCAAACGAGACTGAACTGTACCTGTCGCAGACTCAGAAGGAGCCGGTACTTTTGATAGCCCCGTAAGTCGAGAGGACCGGGTGGAGGCAATTTTCGGCGAATCAGACCCACTTCTATGCCGGCCACGCGGCGCCAAATTAGCCATGGCAGTGGAAGCCACAGTCTTTTTTGCTGGAGCTGTATACCACTCCGAAGGTGAAGAAGCCGTATCTGGACTATTATACTCCATCATAGGACCAACAGAACTCTTGAGATGCAAAGGCCCAGAAGCAGCGGCGGCAGCAGCAGCAGCTGTAGCCACAGCCATGGCCGTGTCTAAGTGTAAATTTGTCGCTGCTGGCCCTCTTTCGTCTCCTGGATCGACGACTCCTGAGGACGCAATTTCCTTGGGCGAGGGAACAGCCGAATTACCAGGGTTTTCGCCCATATCCAGCTGCAATGGCGCCTGCATTGTGTGATAATTCTGGTGGTCAAGATGGGCGGGAGTAGGAAAAGTGGCAGTGGCGGTGGCAGAGTCGTCTAGGGCCTCACCACTACCTGAAGGCGAAGAAGCTGCATGTGGCTTGCGTATTCGGCTAGCAAACGAATTTTGTGATGGTTGTTGTGGTGGTGGTTGTTGCTGTGATTCTAACGGCCGTCTAGACCGACGTGAGGCCAAGGTATCCACCGAAGAAACAGACGGTGACGGAGAATAATCCCGATTTTGGCGGACGGGAATAGCACTGCGCCCGGGCGTCCTCGTGGCCCGTCCAGGAGTTCTATTGGCAGGTATCTGTTGAGGAGAAGCTGAACCAGCATCACCGCCCTTCGCGTCGAATCTTTTCTTGAGATCCTTGACGCTAATCTGTCCGCCCGACAACGCAGGTCTATTCGTCTTTGCAGCAGCATCCTGTGGCGCCGAGGCTGATCGTAATGATGATGCTACAGTACCGGAAGCTGATCGTGATGGGGCACCAACGGGGGCGGGGATAGCGGAGCCGCGGGCCGTAGCAGAGCCCGCACCTCTAGTTCTTGGGGCTGGCGGCATAGCGGACTCAGCGTCGACATAAACCGAGTCGTCTTCGTGTGCAACAGTCGTAAGTTCGTGATGTGTATCGGCGTCAAAGTAAAGCGAAGCAACCTCGTCCTCAATCTCAGTATCGTGAGCCGAGCCGGCGCGCGATCGACTATTCCGAGTCCGGTATTCGTTCAGCGGGTCGTGCGTATGCTGGCGCTCAACAATAGCCAGCGCACTGGCCGTCAAACTCGCCGAGGGCGACAAGCCCGTCTCTACAGCCGTCGCAAGCAACGACGGGGCAAGTTGAGCAGTAGACAATGATCCGTCAGTAGGTCCTCCGATAAAGTCGCTGAAAAATGGCGGCTGCTCCTGTGTCTCCAGTGAGGGCGAGAACACGGCGAAGGCGGAGACGTCTCCGGGGGCAGTAGTTGAGTCAATGGCGGTGTTGGCGGCAGCAAAGGAGGGGCCGGTTATGGGTGAGGCCACGGAGGGGGACAGTGCGTGAGCGAGAGCAACTGGCGGAAGGCGGGAAAGATCGATTGAGTTGCGGGCTGAACGGAAGGCGGCGGGAGCGGCGAGTGATGAAGCGAAGATGGGAGAAGTCGGCAAGGGAAATGTGGCCGAGAGAGGAAAGGATGGCGAGGCCAAGGCTGGTGTGTCGTGAAAAGAGTGGTGCGTCGTAGACTGGTGATAATTATTACTATTGGTAGAGGAGGATATGGTGTCTGTAGTATTCGTATGGACGGCGTGTTCCGTAGTAGTGTTGACGCTAGTCAGGGCACTAGCGATAGTGGCAATGTTGTTATTTTGGTTGTGGTGTTGGTCAAAATGATGCTCTCGATTATCGTGACCTGGAATGTTGTTGGTTGTGGGAGTCGTCTTCGTCACAAAAGAATCCGGATCAAACGAAAAATGCACCGCCGCAGTCTCTTGAGAATTGCTGTGGCTACTATAAGGCCGATGATCACCCGGGACAAAAACGGCGGATCGGGAAACTGCACCCACAGTCGTTTCTGGTACCACGTCAGTCGACAAATTCGTGTCGTAGTTGCTGTTTGTCTTGGTACGGGAAGAGGTATTGTTGCTATTGCTACTACCACCACCATGACCGGTACTATTCTTGTCGTCGCTACTACTTGGGAATACATTCCAGCTATTTTCGTCAGCGCCTGCTACCGCGCCAACGCCACCTTTAGCACTCCCCGCACTGAAGCCACCGCCCAGAGGAGAGCCCAGAGGCAGGGGCCCCCCCTGTGGCTGCTGATTGTCGAAAGCCAGTGCGGCGGTTGAAGGAAAGGGACCACCACCACCACTACTGGTCATTGTGGATAATGTTTGTGAATGAGCCAATGACGCTGGAGATGCAGCGACATATTCCGGCGCAGCAACGAGACCGGCAGATGGAGGTGCGGAAGGAACGGGCGATACGGCGGCAGAGTGAGTACGGGAGAAACCAGGGCGCAAAGGCGCACTGAAATTTACGGCAGCTTCCACACCTAGAATTCGTGGGGACGGAGGCGGTAAACTTCCATTTGTACCAACTGAACCTCGTCTAGAATGACCTCTTGATGGACCGCGAGAAGACCACGCGGGAATCTCACCAGGGAGTCCTGTGTGCGCTCTCTGGAGTCCTCGTGAACGGGCAGCGCCGGGAATCAGAGAAGTTGGTGTAGGGGGATGTTCATCTTGTAGTGGTGGGGGCTCCTGGGTATTGGAACGACGAAGTGACAACTTAAGAGAGTCATTATGCTGGTGAAGGAGTCGACGGGACTGCTGTTGTTTCAGTTGCTGCAGGTGTTGTGCGCGTAAAAGGTCCTCGCGGAGCTGAGCGAGTGGTCTATCATCTGTATCGGAATCGGAGGCACGGGAGGATGGTCGACTAATAGAGGTACCATGAGCTAAAGCAAGTGCCTGGGCATGTAAAGCGGGATCTTCGGAGTCGGTGGTGTCGTCTGGTGGTGGAATAAGCGGGGCTATTGGGACGGAATCGGAATCGGTAGGTGGGGGGTGAAAAGCCGGGGAAGAGGGCGTGGGTGAATCTGAGGCCGTGGCGTTTGGGGGCCGATAGGGACGAAAAGGGCCGTCCATTGCCGGATTAGAAGTATGGGTGTATATGTATATCAAGGGGGCGTGAAAATGGACAGCAAAATGATGTCTTTGAGGTTGGCGTGTGTAGCTGATGAGCGGCAATGTGGAATGGACAGGCTGTAAAGGTAGTCGTGCAAGCGTCAAGGCGTATATTATGTCTAACAAAGAGGTATCGGTAGGCGAATCACAAGTCGGAAGTATGGCAAGACAAGAAAAAAAGGAACCCGTCAAGTCAAGTCAATCCAGTTGGAAGCAGGGTCTGATAGACTTCCCAAAAGCACGAAAAGCAAAAGCCAAGTCTCCACATGTGAAAATAACAGAACAGACGGGAGTAAACAAAATGGGGGAACAAAACGAACAAGGTCTATCACTTGACCTTAGCGGCGGTGGGTGTCTGTGGAGTTGAATTGTATGGTTCAGATTGGTTTGGTTTGGTTTGGTTTCTGGTGAAGCGAATGACTAGACTAGATCAGAAGACCTGCATTGCATATTCACCATGCAGTAACGACATATGTATTCTCATAATAGTCTCCTTTTTCATAGCTCAAACTTATCAAGTCACAGAGACTTATAATCCATCCCGCTCACATGTCAACTCACCCGTATACATTTTTTTCCAAAAGAAAAGACCAGAAAAAAAAGAGAGCTATTGATAGTCCTTACGCATGCCCAGACCTTCTTCAGCTCCCTCGAACCATGATTCCAAAAAGAGCCAAGAAAACCAAATAGAAACCCTAAGCAAATCGGCCCGTCATCGTCCCGTTCCTGACCTCGTTCCTGACTAACCCGTGGTCAACAGTGGGGTCACGCAGGACTGTTGAACCTCCTTTTCCATTCATCCCACTCATTCGCACATTTCCCGACCATTTTGCAAAAGAGAGATATATATGCGAATGCAGGACCTTCCAAATCAAGCCATAGACACCTGAAACCCTGACATACCACATGCTTCTGGCCGACACCTTGGTTTCTCACTGACACATTCATGAGACATAAGTAACCAACAAGACTAAACTAAAATACAATACATCATCTCACAAGCCAAAAATTCTTTTCCTTCTAGTACCTGATCGACGTCAAAAATTCCCCTTCTTTATGGCTTTCACCCCGCCGCCAACAATCGGGCAAAGGATTTCCGCTTCCAATTACCAACCCAAAAAGGATTCGTCCGCCATCTTCCTTCCATTTCATGCCATGGTAACCCTAAGATGTACCTAACTTCAAGGTTCGACTAAATTTGAATTTGACCCCCACCCCACTATTTCGTGCAGAACCTCGTTCGCTCGCTCGCTCACCCGGAGGTAAGGCAAACAAGCAAACGAAAATAAACAGTGGTGACCCTGGCACTGTCGGTGCGAAAGAAATCTCGCCGAGCCGTTTATCCGGGGTTAGTTGGTGGCCGGACAGAGCTCGGCTCCACCAGGTTTGGAAGCTGGGACCTTTGTATTCAATGTACCGAGATACGAGAAAAGAAAGACGGTGTAGGAAATTTGTCACGTGTGTTAGTAGACCCTATATAACCCTATAGTATTGTACATACATCGTATCTGATTGAATTGGTTACACCGTTGAACGTTATCATTATCTTGGATGACTAGGTGATCAAGTTTCTATACTTTTAAGCCTGATTGGCAAACTCGGCTTGATACTGGGCGCTGTTCTCCCAAGTAGTGTATCCATCAGGGCTTCCTACGTTATAGAACCGACTCCGATCATAAGGTGTCAACTCCAAGTTATGTTGGAATCTGTACACCAAATCGGGGTTACTAGTGAAGTACCGACCAATGACCACCAACGGCTGCCACTCAGTAACCTCTGCCATTCTCTTCCTAGCACTATCCGCCGTAAAGCCACCAGAGAACCAAACAGGCTTCCCCTTAGTCCAAGAATCCAAAAGCACGAATGAGTTACCCTCGCCACCATCACCTTCACTACCATCATTAGACCAGACTAATCTAGGTTCTACAAGGTCAATGAAAGCAATATCCAACTTAGCAGCCTTGGAAATGATATCGCGGAACTGCATGGTAGCTCCAGGAACTCCCATGTGCATGTCATTGAAAGTACCCCATGGGGAGAACCGGGCACCGACGCGGGATGGACCGACGGCTTCAACGAGGGCAGTGAGTGCCTCATGGGCGAACCGAGAGCGGTTCTCAACGGAGCTGCCGTATTTATCGGTACGGTGGTTCGTCACAGATTGAAGGAATTGATCAGGAAGGTACCCGTTGGCGCCTATGTCATGTTAGTTCCCTCCAATATCACATCTAACAAAAGTAACTTACAATGCAACTGAACACCATCAAAGCCAGCCTCAATAGCATTCTTAGCAGCCTGTACGTAATCCGCAATGCAATCTTTAATATCCTCCTCAGTCATCTGCTCAGGAACTTCCTCCTCAGGAGCAGCCTTCAACTTGATCGGGCTAGGGGCATAAATCTTAGTTCCAGCCTTCTTAGCTACAGAGTAATATCCACCACGTCCCATATTCCACAATTGACACCACATGAAGCAGCCCTTAGCATGGACAGCATCGGTGATTTCCTTCCAGGCGGCAATTTGTTCGGCATTCCAGATACCTGGGACATGGGGAAGGCCGACCCAGCGGGGACCGATATGGGTGCCTTCACTCATGATGAGAGTGCCGGGGACGGCGGCACGCTGAGTGTAGTACTCTGGAATATGTCAGTAAATGTGTATATCAGATAAGGAGACTATAGAGACGAACCCTTCATCAACGGGGTGGGAACCCATTGATCAGTGCAACGAAGACGAGTCAATGGGGCCATTACGATGCGCTGCTGCACATCACAGTTGCCGACCTGCACGGGCGTAAAGAGCTTATCGGTAGTCATGATTAAAGTTTAATGTAGAGAGAATTAGAGAGAAGACAATCCGTCAAAACAAGAGACGAGAATATACAATTTACTATATACACAAGAAACCACGAAATCCGGACATCATCCCACTTTTATACCGCCTCAAAAAATCACCGCAAAATCACACAATCAGAGCAAACACAGCTAAAGATCCAAAGCTCACAAAGAACGTGCTTAGAAAACCCACTAAAAGGTACTGGCGCGGACCAATTATTCTACCGTGCGGGTACATTTATGCATCCATGCCGGACGGATTCCATGGCCGCTTTGCGGGAAGAGCGAACGGGATTTTTTTTTTCTCCGGAGTTAACTAAACGAAGACGGGTTCTTGCTTTATTGGGATTTTATGTGGTTAGGGTGGTGTTAGTTTAAGGGTTAGTTGGTGATCATTGTTGTATGTGGAAATGATAATGAGACTATGTGATTGGGTGATTATTTGTTGGTTCAAGTTTTTTTTTGGAAGTTGAAGACAATGTAAGACTGTTTGTTAATTGCCGTGGTACAAGTGCCGGGTTCTAAAATCTTACCCGGACACCGAAGCCCCACTATGGATGTAACACACACTCAATAAATCAGATAAAAAAGAACTCTAAAGAAACGAACGACTCAATTAACTATTCAAACACTAGACTAATATCGCCCAAGCCCTGAGTAGCACAATATCAACACTACCGAAAACCACCAAAAAGTATAAACAAAGGAAACAAAGACCGACGTGCAGTCCAGGACCGACATATCATCAATCATCTAGAGACAATCATCACCGACTTCTATCACAGAGAAAGCGGCAATAAGGAGGAAGAGGAGGAAATGGATACAGTAGCTATGACATCACCAGTAATTTACTGGGGAGCATAGTGGGTAGCACCGTCGATGGAGATGAGAGCATCGACGTCAAGGAGAGAAGAGATACCCTGACCAGTAGCGAAGCGGCAGGTAGTCTTGCCGTCGTCAAGAACATCACCGAGGATAGAGACACCCAGGCAGATGTGGACGTTAAGGGCATCAAGAAGGCTAATGTCGACGTTGGCAGCAATATCAAGAAGACCACCAGCAGCGGTAAGGTGGCACTTAGAGACACACTCAGTAAGATCCGAAACAGGGACCTCAGTGACGTTGCCAGCGTTAGGAGAGATGGCAGAACCGCAGGTAGGAACGTAGACAATGGGGTGGGAAGGAGCGGAAGACTCGCGGCGAGACTTGGCAGCGGAGAAGACATCAACGTCACGCTTAAGGATGAGAGCGGAGAGAAGGTTGTTGACGGTGCTGAGAACATCGACGACGAGAGTGTCGACAATGTGGAGGACATCACCAATGATGGGGGCAATGCCGGTGAGAAGGCCATCGACAACGGTGACGACGTTGTCAACAGTGCAGTCAACGAGGTTGAGGATGTCACCAAGGGTAACGGCGACGTCATCACCGAGGTCGGAGAGGGCAGACAGGTCGACACCGAGGTCGAGGTTGAGGTTGAGAAGGTCACCAACGGAGATGTTAAGGTCAAGGTTAACAAGGGCGTTGATGAGGCCACCGAGGGAGGTGTCAACGTTAAGGTCAAGGTCGACAAGGTCAAGAATGTTAATGTTCAACTTAACCATGAGGTCAAGCAGACCAGCAAGGTCAATAGACACATCGAGATCAGCGTTGATCAAGTCAAGAACACCAAGAAGGACCTGAAGAGACACGGTATCGGCAGTGTCCAAAGAAAGCGAGACATCGAGAGGATCGACGGTAACGGGGCTGGTAGTGCAGACACCAGTAGTGGTAGGAACGCCAGAAGCAACCGAAGTAGGAACCAACCCGGAAGTAGCCGAGGCAGTAGGAACAACGGTAGGAACCGCACCAGTAGCGGTGGTAACAGCACCGGGAACCTTGGTACCGGAGGCACCAGTGGGGAGAGCCGAGGTAGCAGCCAGGGCGGAAGTGACCTGGGAGCCGTAAGCGTTGACAGCGGAGGGAACAGCACCAGTAGCACCGGCACCGGTGGGAACAACACCAGTGGCGCCAGTGGTACCAGCGGTGGTAGCAGTCTTGGCGTCGCAAGTGTCACGCTTGTGCTTGGCCTGGCCACCCTTGAGGAGGACAAGAGCGTTGTCACCGGCGTCGGTGGCCCAGCCGGCGGGGAGGTCAAGAGAGACTCCGTTGGGGCAGACGGCCAGATCGAGGATGGCCTGGATGTTAAGAGCACAGCCGTTGAGAAGGCCCAGCTGGGTGAGAAGGTTGGCAGTGATGGCGACCATTTTGATTAAGTTATGAGGATGATGGGGGTATTATATGTGGATCTAAAGAATGTATAAAAGCAGTAAAGAGTGTATAAGAGTGAAAGAGTGATGATGATGAGTCTAGATGATGATGAGGGTGAAGAGAAGAAGATTGGAACCGGAATTGTAGACGGGGAAAGAGACCATCTTTATACGAATTCTGTTGACCCGGTCAGTTCGCAAATCACTATCTCATCCACAGAAGCTTCGTCTACAATCTCATCACCACCCACAAATCTATAGAACCGTCTCACTGTCATCACCACCCAAGTCATGAAAAACACGCCCCCTCCCCGCCTCAACAAGGACAAGCCCCCGTCACCCACCACGGGCAATGTTCTCCCTTGTCTTCGCTCACCGTACGGACTTTTCCCGTGAAGTCAGTTGGATGGATGTGATCAGCGACATCAGTGTAGTGTAGTAGCTTGTGTGGTGAGCCTAGATGTGTTTGTCTCCCTTGAGTCCTCACTATGATACACTTATCCCTTGTCGTCACTCACTATATGGGCTTTTCCCATGAAGTCAGAGTCTAGATGTGTAGACTTATCCCCCTTTACTCCCCACTATGACGCCCTTCTCCCTCTTGTCTTCTCTTGTCTCCCTACATCCATCCGAACAATCAATATCTATGAAGATCATATTTACCTCAAAGAGTTGCCTAATCTATAAGTCTCCGTGGTTCCAACAAACGCCAACATCGCCCACCCCACTTCCACCAAAATCTTAGCCCTTCAAAATTCCCTAGTCAAGTAAGTCCCCATCCCATAGTATAGAAAACCCAACCCATCGTACATCCCACAAAAAGCGCATGGTAAATTGCCCGACCGGAGAAACCCCTAACCCATGTCCATCCCGCAACGACGTTGTCAATTGTAGATCTCATCATCAACAACGGTTCTGGTTCTCTCAAGGCTAGGGTCCGAGAAGCAATCATAGGGAGAAGGGGGTTTCTCTACCAAGTAATATTATCATGACTGATTACTTACCTTCGTCACCAACAAACGAATTCACAGCCTCATGTTGCCAAGATATCTCGCCCGATTATCTCCTCCAAGGTCTTTCTCCCTAGAACATACATGTCTATTTCAGGTTTCGTCCCTTAAGACATGTTATCTCGTGTTAGCTCCACCACTGTGTAAACAAACAACAACAGACTTATTCATCCCTCGAGTTAAACTACTCCACAAGTTCCCACATAATCCTCCCGAGTGCCAAGTTCCGCTCAGCCGTGTAAAATAATACCTCGTCGGTTATCTCCCTTTTCTTCTAGTTAGTTGGACGTCTTTCTAACGGTCTCCTTTCCCGGGTATTCTCATCCAATATAACATACTCGAAAGCACATCAACAAACATCCGTGGCCCTAGTCAAGTACAGTCTTGTCAGTCAGTCAATAAGCCGTCGATCACTCTGTATACGGTATGTCGCCCGTCAAATTGCTCGTTTGTCTTCCCGTCACATAATATATTGGATTTGGTGGGACCTTGACCGACCGGTTTTCCCTTGCGTACTTTGTACGTTTCTGGTGATTGATACCATAGGTACTTACGTATACCATGTGTCGGTGTATACATATGTACTCAACAGTTTGTCTGTACTTGAATGATTGACCAATCATCTATTTTGGGTAGAATACCCGAGCGAGCGAGGGAACGAGTGATTGAAGACGTTTTTGTCGTTCTGTCAAAAGCCCTAGTCTCGAGAAATTTCCCCCCATTTGGTAAGAAGATGACAAAATCTGCAAAGTTTAGTTCGAGTCTGTCTATGTTTTATAGGTAGGATGTCAACTATAACCTTGACATGTCAGTACTAAATCAAGCCACAAACATGATGTATTAATGGATCTATTTTAAACTGTCTCCCTTCCTTCCCGCCCTTGAACTTGATTTAGAATGGTGTAGCCTGTGGTGTCTGTGTTGACTTGTCCACCTATATAATGAATTATACATCCCTTCCACCGTATCCCTATTTCAGCAATATGTATAATTTCCAATCCCTCTGTAAGTAGCCCATCAAACTGTCAGCCAAAGTCAGTTAAGTCTTTCTTTAAACCCCTTACAAACTTGTTTTCTCATTTCTTCTTTCCCACTTTCTGACTTTCTATACTGTCTTTTTTCCATAACAATGAATGAATCCCTGTATCACAAAACAAACAAAAAAAAAAGGAACAAAAGACCCAGTTCCTCAAATTCCGCTCACCCCTCATCAGTGAGGTACCGATTTCTAGGATCCTCTCGGATCAATTCGGTAAACTTAGACCTGGCTTTATGTGGCTTAGTTGAATAATAAAAGTAGAGTTTTGGATACAACAATAATAGGATTACATATGCTTATACCAGATATTTTCAATGTCAATTGATAGGGTTATTGATTCTCAGGGTTTAATTCCTCAACCATTATTGGAGTAAAAGAACCACCCATCTTTCTCATTCACAAACAAAGTAATTAAACAAATCCACAACTTCCGAAACCCAACCGAAAGTCTTAAACCAACTACTTACATACGTAATGTCCACCAAAACCATGGCTATCTCCGTTTCTACAGAAAACCCTGCATCAAGCATATCCACCCGAACCATTTTTG
Source organism: Huntiella moniliformis (assembly GCA_000712465.1). Classification (NCBI taxonomy): domain Eukaryota; kingdom Fungi; phylum Ascomycota; class Sordariomycetes; order Microascales; family Ceratocystidaceae; genus Huntiella; species Huntiella moniliformis. Next base: position 32,070 of record JMSH01000092.1, read on the forward strand.
AAATCTTCATAAAAAACAAGAACACATGCAACCCTAACCATGGCCGTGATCATCCCGTTGAAAGCCTCATCCAGAATATCACTTTGTCAATCCTCGTCACCGCCTATTTCTTTTTCTACTTTCTATAGTAGATCTTTTTCTGTTCCAAACTTTGATTTGTACATACCTATGACGTCATATATTTCACCTCAATGACGTATACCTATCATCACTCACAAACCACTACAAGTAAAAAATGCAACGAAACACAAAACAATATATAAAAAATCAAAAAGGCTAGAATACAAAACAAACAAAAAGACCGAACCAAAAACAAAAACAAAAACATCAACTCAATCTAATCGCCTCATCAGGGTTTTTTCTCCGCCTATTCAACAAAGTCGCCCCCGCAAAGTTCAATTCAAACCCAGCCGCCTGCTGTTCCCGCACAGTTTTCCTCGCCGCAGCAACAACATCTGCCGAATGCTGCCCATAACCACCGGCCGCCCGGACCTTTGTCTTTGGTGCCGTGCGTGGCTGACTATCAGCAATACGTGTTTGTTGCATCCCGCGTTCCAACTGCTTGGTTCCGTCACCGGTATATTGCATGTCTGATCCAGAGTTTGAATCCGACTGGGTTGATTCCGGGCTAGGTCCGACGGTTTCCTCGGCGGTGTCTTCGTCTTCTTCTTGTACTTTGGCGAGCATGTTGTCGACCCCGACGAAGGGGGTTTGTACTCTACGAGCTACGTCGTAGGAAATGTCAAAGACTTCACGGAGGTTAATTGCGTCGGGGGAACGGGGGTCGAACATGAGACCGCTACTGTCAATGACAGTGTGTGGGTTGAAAGCCCGAGGGGCATCTTGGGCGTTTGCCGTCAGAGGACCCTTTTGTTGGGTAATCCAAGGATGTTGCAAGAATTGCATGATGTCGTATCTCTTTGTAGGATCGACCACCAATAGGTGAGTCACGAGGTCTTTAGCCTCGTCCGAGATATTATCCCACCACGGAGACAAGAAAGTGAATTGGCCATGTTTGACCTTGTCACTGAGCTCCTGCAAGTTTTCGTCATAAAATGGCGGGAAACCACAGAGAATTGTGTAGAGAACACATCCCATAGCCCACATATCGACACCTTGACTGTACGTATCTTCGCGTACAATCTCTGGTGCAGTATACCCAGCAGTACCGCATGGAGTCTTGGTATCGTTCTGCCACACAATTTTCGACAGACCAAAATCGGCAATCTTGATCTTTCCAATACCACCGCCACCATATCCGGGGATAAACTCTCCTTCGTCGACTTTGCCTTCATCACCAGGTTGCTGTGGCCGTGGGACTTTTGACTCGGTGATAGGAATTGGTGTGTAGAGAATGTTCTCTGGCTTGATATCTCTGTGATACAAATCATGTTAGTTATCATGTAATAATCATTGATGTACAGACTCGTCTTACCTGTGTACTACACCTTGCTCAACGTGCATGTAACGAATGGCTTCTGCCACTTGAATGATAACATGACGACAAAGCTCCTCACTGAAATAAGTAAGCTTGACAATTTGATGAAACAGCTCACCACCAGGAACGTATTCAAGCACAATAAACATGTGCTCGTCGTCCTCATGGTACTCAATGAGATTGACAATATTGTCATGTTTCATCCGCTTTTGAATCGCCGTCTCCTTGAGAATATTGGAACGCTATAATACAAAGTTAGTTACTTGTATCTCTCAACCAACCGAAAAAAACAACACAAAAAGGCGACCCAAGCACGACCACGACCACGGACTAGTCTGATACCAACGGGGGTACAGACACGGCACACAAAGTATCTGCATGCAAGACAAAAGTCCGAGAGCCTGTCAAGTCTGTCACGCATAAAAGCGGCGACACGGTCTTCCGAGGGGAAAAAAAGAGAAATGCGGGGAGTGTTTGTTTTTGTTTTTTTTTTTTAAAAAAAAAAAGAGAGGCCAACGGTCTAGAAAATGCGTGCGAAGGGGGGAGTGAATCTCCCGGTTGAAGAGGCTTACTTGAATTGCTTTACGACCTTGCTTAAAGTCGGGATGTAAACGCTCCTCACCCTACGAGCAGAGAAGGATTGAGTCAATATATTTGTATCTGGGTGAATTGTGGTGTTGTGATTTGGAAAATAGGAGAGGAATCATAAAATGGGACAACAGGAAGAAGGGGGGAAGTCGAGCGAACCATATGCACAAGACTAGGCACAGACACGAGCCACAGTGCATCGAGAACTCAGTTTAGTATCAAATATCACGAGCAAGGCCGCTTTGACATTGCCATTCTTGTTCCATCGTTTGATATCTTTGGTACGTGTAGTCGTTGTCGTCGTCGTCGTCGTCGGTATGGTCGGATTCGCGGAATAAGGAAAGTGACTGTTCATGTAACGCGATTTCTTACCTGTTTGTTTCCAAGTTCAGATTTATAGACAATCTTGATAGCCACACCATCTGGATAAACGCCATCAAGATCGTGAGCATGGTATACAACACTAAAAGCTCCGTCGCCAATGCGCTTATCGAGTTGGTAGCGAGTCTTTAGTCCGGGGTATTTTTTGTTCATGGGGCGATTTAACGGTGGGATTCTTTTGAATGGGGTCGCGTTGGTTGTATTGGCGGCGTTTAGTGCGGTTTGAGCGGCGCTAGGTGTGGCGGTTTCTTGATGTTGAATGGTGACATGGTCTGAAGGTGACGAGGCAGTCATAGGAGTATCGGCGATTTTGCGGGCCGCAGGTGACGAGACCTTATCATCGCGGTTGCCCTTGGCGGCTAAAAGTAAGGTCATTGTTAGATTTTGAGGCTTATCTTGAATTGGCGCACAGAATCGGCGATTTGACAGATGAGAACACGATGAAGGAAGTCAAAGGCAAAAAGAACAAAGCCATTTGGGCCACAAAGTAAATCTTTAGGTGCTGAGATACACAGATATGTGACCAGACGGGTACGGAAGTGGATTCAGTGCCTAAAAGAGCAGGTTTTGTAAGACTTACCACGGAGAATCTGCTTAATATGCTGCATGGCGTAAAAAGTGTATGTGGGACGTTGAGCAAAGACGGCAGCAGTAAAGACAGTATCGACAAGAAGAGATAGCGACACAAGAATAAGGCGGGACAATAAAAGAAGGGCGAGTAGTGTATCAAAAGAGCGAGTGATAGATTTTCATAGGTCGAGGATATAGAAAAGAAAGAAAGCAAATTCGGTCGAGACAGAAAGATTGGTTCGTTAAGGAATGTCTAGAACCAAGTCGACGCAGCAAACCGACGGAAGCGGAAGTATAGTGAATCCGGACAAGTATATGGAATGTAAGAATGAGTATAGTAGATTAATCGCAAGAAAAAACGAAGACAATAATGAAGTTTTAAAAAAGTGAATGAATCAAGCCTACGTTTGACAAAATCAAGGAAATACTCTGATGATATAAATGGCGAAATCGCGAGAAAAACCGTAAGTAAGGTGCGTACGTGCGTACATGCGTGAGTTTCGTATATTCTATTCTGTGTGCGGCAAAGACAGATAGAGGGGTTTTCCTGAAAACCGGTTGGAAAAAGATAAAAAGCGACCGACGAAGACGGAATAGGTTTGGATTTTTGTGGAGTGACTTAGAGTAGATGATGATTTGCCCTTTCTTTTTAAAACCTTCTTAATTGGATGAGCCAAGAAGAAAAAAGGAATACATCAGGAACAAAAATAGGAATAATTTACGTGTAGGTCCAAGGACGGGACAGTCAAACCAGCGGGGTCTCTTTCGCAGCCTTGGCTGATACTGGATACGACAAGGGCAGTTTTGTAGTCTAATTGGAGTCAAGGGATCCAATTAACTTGGATGTAGCTTCCATCAACCAAATGAAAAAGGAAAAAAGCCACGATAGTTTTAAAGTAACTGTAGAGTAATTCCCTTTAAAGAAGAATTCCCCTCAAGATACTGAATGGAAAGTAAGTAACTTCCACTGATTTCTTTTAACCTAGATAAATTCCACCAGTTCCTTCTAAAAAGAGGTAATCCCGAGAAAGGCACGTAACAGTAAGTCAAACGTCGCAAAAACGGGGTAAATTTGAAAAAAAAAAAAAAAGGACAAGTAAGTAATTCGTAACAAAAAAAAGACGTCACAATGAAATCATCAAAAGAAGTCAAGAAAAGAAAGGAGAAAGAAACGAAAAGAAAAAAAAAGAGGCAACGGCGGGGCAAATAAATCATAAGGAAGAAGGAACATTCATAGGTCCGGAAGGAATCTTCAAAAAATAGCGCTGATTTTCCCTTCGTTTCCAAAACTTCCCGGTGATGTCATCAGCTACCTACATAATCCGTTCCTGCCCTCCCCCCCCAGTCAATCGGTGGAGACGTATTAGGGAGGGGCGCTATTAAAAAACGGCAAGTTAATAAACCATCTATGACGCAGTAGATGTCCACCAAGCTATAAACCAGGGTATGACGAAACCAACAGACTCCACGAAAACACGCATCCACGCACACAGAAAGATGATGAGCATATCCTACGAAATTACCAAATCGACTCATCGCTTCCCCAATATAATCCTCATCCTCAAAAACACCACTAGTAACTACCGCGAGACACCAACATCTAAAACGCCTCTAAAAAAAGACAAAAAATCCACCACCAAGACACCCACCACTCCCAGGCCCCTCCGCCGTCTCGATCATCATCGCCGGCACAACCTTCCGGCTCCGAAACCCACCATCCCCGACCGAAAACAAATCTAGATCGCAATCGAACCTCCAAATCCAACCCCTTCCTTAATCCGGTTGGTCACTTCCCAAATCCATCTCCAAGTCCCCAACTAACCAACCATTCAACCTATCGCATCCCTCCTACGAAAAAAAAACAAAAAAAAAATGACGACATCAACTCCTCCCGCACACCCTAACCCTCAAAGACCAGCCTACATAAAAAAGCCCCACAAATATCTCGTAGCTATGACGTATGCATCTCATCCCAAGAATCCCACGGTGAATAATCCGTAGGCCGTCGACAGAAGCCTACGCACGAGATACAGCTTTACAGAAAATGACCAATCACTACGCATACCCTGCATGATTACACATAAAGAAGCGAATGTCATCAAACTTTTGCCACCATTTTGCAACCGCCCGGGTTGCCTCAAACCGCAGATTGGTCGCCACCACTCAGTCAGATTGTCCAACAAGTCTCAAGTTTCCCCCGAACCCTGGATGGCAAACCCTTGTTACACCAAACTAGAAGAGATCATGTGAGACGGTTTAATCATCAGACAAACAAACATGTTAGTTATAGGAACAAGACATTGTATATTTTCGACTCTAAACGGGTAAACAAATAGGAAAATGGCAACAAAAGAAAACTAGTAAACAGTTACACAACATCACCAACTACCTTCAAGTCAACACTTTAACTCGACTCGGCAGTCTTAGATATTCCCTGGGGAATCGAACCAGCCACAGCGTCCTTATCAAGTTCACCAAAAGACACTGATCCAGTTGGCGCCTTGGAAGGCAAAGTCTTCCGCTTAGCCCACATCTCTTCGAAACGCTCAGCACAAGAGTCAGTGACCCAGCAACCAGCAAAGTGCACCAACAAATCACCCTGCTGCCATGCCATCTCCTCAGGACCTTCGTAAAACGCGTTGACTACACGCTGCCTCATCAGCCCAAAGTGGTTACGCACAACCGGGTGGTGGCGGGCCAAGTGGCGCATGGCGTCCTGCTCAGGGCCGCCCCAGTTGTTGCGGAGGAAGAAGGGGTCAACCCACATATCCATAAGGAGCTGGCTGAAAACCGACCGACGAACGAAGAAAGCACCGGCGTTGATACCGTTGTGGTCCTGTGCGATGATGAAGTCTGTGTTCTTCCAGTCAAACTTCTGGTTGGTGTAAGAACCAGTGTGTGCGTTGTCTGAACCAACCATCTCAGTACCGAACAAGAGCTGCTTCTCCATAGCAGAAGGCGACAGAATCAGCGAGTTGAGGTCCTGCTCTGGCTCCATGATGATCATATCCAGATCGAGAACAACAACCCACTGGGCATCAGGAAAAGCGTTGAAAGTCTTGACAATGGCGGGAATCTTCTTCCACACAGCATGAGCATTGGGAAGCTCAATCTCGCTGATATCAACAAAGTGGTAGTTGTATCCATGGTGCTCACAGTACGTCTTGCGGTTCTCAGCAACACGCTCGTGCATGTTCTCGATAGTACCGTGGTGACCACCGCGGTCAGCAGCAGTTAAGATGACAACCTGTTCAGGTCTGGGGCCAGCAGCGTCGTACTTGATGTCGTCGGGCACGTGGAAGGTAATGTTGAGATCGGGGATAGGGTCAGCCTGGCTGGCGAGCTCAAGAAGAGATGGCTCACGGGCCGGGCAGGGCGTCTCAGTGGGCTTCTCAGAAGACTGTCCAGCGGAAGTCGAAGTTGACTCTTCTTCAACGTAGTCATTGTAGCGGTCACTAGCAGTAGTAGTGTGATTGGGAACAACTCCGTGGGTGGTGATAGCAGCAACGGGCGTAGTCACGGCGGCAACGGGGAGGAGACTGGAAGAAGTAGAAGTAGAAGAAGAGATAGAAGTGACCTTGGCGGGAATAGGCGGGTGGACCTGAGCTTCGGCGATAGCTTCATGAGGAATGTTTGCAGTCTTCTCGTCGTTCACTGCTGACCATTCAGACCAGCTATCTGGGCTAGAAAATACATGGGCTGATACAATAAACAGGAGGACAAAGGCAACAGTGGCTGGCAGGACCAAGCTAGGCGAGAAAAATAAAGTTAGCTAGGGAGGGCCCTGAGGATTTAAAGCAGCAAACACAATTTGATTGTTGAACTTGCTTGACGGGTAAAAGTGCAACTTACCCTCTTCTGGCACGAAGCATCATGATGAAGAAATCAAACTATCGTGACTGGTTTATGTGAAGCGTATTAGGAATGAAGATATTTTTGAATCGTAGTAAAGTCGTGGACGTCGTTTTCTCGTTTATATTAGCCGATAGAAAGAATTAATGAGTAAGGTGGCTGAGTATCCGCTGGTAGATAGGTTGACGAATAGGTATAAGTGAAGTAAGTAGTGTAGTTTAAAAGAATGTGTGCATTGAAATTGAAGCAAAAATATACGAGATCTGCAGGAGAGCGGAGTCGGCAAGAAAATCGGTGATAGCGGGATTCCGCGGAGAAGAATGAGTGAATAACAGGAAGTAAGTTGCGTATAAAGATAACAATCAGAAGCCAAAGTGAACGCCTCGATCAACAGTTCCTTCAACAACAAGGAAAACAAGAAAGGAAGGAAAGAATCCAAAGAAGGAGAAATCTGTTAAGGCTCTTGTAATATACAAGAAAAAAGACAACACCTCACGGACAAAAAACCTTATTTTGGAGAGAAGTTTCCCAGCAAGTAACAGATATAAAGCGGGCAACTAAACGAGGGAGACAAGAAGGGGGGAAGGAACGAACGACGAGAATCAAAAGAATGTTAGAGAGTAAGTAGAAACCTAAAAGATTGTGGGCGGAGGTAGGCACCGCGAGATAATGTATAAAAGTGGCAAGACTAAGAGTGACCTAGATTCCCTAGTGGAAATAGAGAAAAGAAAAACGAGAAACTAGAGGGAAAGAGAGAAGAAGATTTCTAGGTACGAGGAATATGTCTTAGTAGGTAGCTATGTATGTTTATAAGTGGGCTAAAGAATCAGTTACTTTTGTTGTTATTATTCCTCCTCGAGCGTCTTGTCTTATTCTACCACTATGTTTTTCATTTTCCTTGTAGTTAGTACCCACTCATGCATATCCAAGTACAATTAAACACACCAAGCAGTAACCACATCCCGTCCGTCGCTTTTTCTCTTCCAAGAAAGCATCTACTGCATGTCGTCCTACTAACTTGCCACACTGACGGTAGCTAGACGCAATGGTATGCAGGATCAAATTACATGTGGCTATTGCGTTGAAACTTTGACCCCGGGTGGGTTATAGCGAGGAAAATCGAAAGGAAAAAGACATGAAGCCTGCAGACGGCTTGCAGCAAACATGTGTCACTATCGGGTTGATAGATGATTCTCCCTGAGCCGCATGTAGTCTGATGATTCGTTAGTGATGTGATGTGTGTTTGTAGAATGTTACCCTTTCAACTTGGTGGAAGGTTCAAATGCTTGATGATCCCTTGCATAGAATCACAGTCACTAGACGCGGGAAATTTGGTACCTTACTAGGTTCTATAAGAGTCCAACAGAAATGTGGTACCTTCATCTGTAGCCCTAAGGAACCCTGGATTTTGGAAACGGGAAATCGCGATTTTTGTCAAGATCAAAGTGAGACGCGATTGAGGTGAATGACTCTTTTAGTAGTGAATCCATGATGTATACTCAATTCCCCTTTCTTGTATGTCTAGAATCAGAAAACCCCCTCGTATCACAACATTCAAGCTCCCTCTATACCCTCCACAGCCTAACGGTTCAAAATCCACCGTGGAGGCTCAAGAAAAGACCAAAAAAACGACCATCCTCAAATCAGCACGGCACCACAGCCACACCGTGCCCCTGTCTCGACCGAACCCGCATGGCGTGACGGGGTTAAAAATCAGGGCACAGGCGTCAGCTTAGTCGTCTGGTCTGTATTACCAGGCTGTCAAGGCCTGTGATAGGGATTTAGAAGATCTGTACATGTATACACCAGACAATAGATGCCACAAGTCAATACTACAACAATTCAGCCGTTTTCTGTGCCACCTATATAGAGACACGCTGATTGGAAGGCATCCTCCTTGGCGACTATCAATCTCTTCCCCTATTCCTAAAGGAGTCATCACAACGCCATATTGAGGAAACATCATGAATGCAACCTTGTGTCAGTCACTTTTAGTACCACCAATGTAACCCGGCTGTATTGTACATGTCCGACCTGATCCGATTTCTAGCCAATGCAAAAAAACGCGGTGATAAGATGTATGTTAACCCTAGGGTAGGGTTTGTAGTTCGGTGGTTCCGCGGGTAGTGCGGGGACTGTTCCGACTTGACTTGAGATCCCTTTCCGGTTCATGGATGAATCAAGTACTTCGAGAACATTGCGGTATTTATCCAAGTACTTTGGTATGTTTGAAATCTCTGATAGAACATGCATCCGATGTTACACTAGTAAATTGGTCATACCAAACGTGCAAATACTTTAACAAGTTGAGGCTATTATGGACTATACATAGTTAAGACGACTATAAATTGATTCAAAGAAAGCTTATCGTGAGAGTATGCATATACATATATAATATATAAGAAATCAAAAAGGAAACTACAAGCGTATGCGGGTAACCAAGACCAGAAAAAAGATGGGAATCAAAAAGAAAATCGACAACGAAAAGAAAAACCATGCCAAACATATGAAAACATCCAATATGGATTTTTTGCAACTCCCAAGATCAAACACCAAAGAAAAAAGGAACCAATAAACCAAATTAAAACAGACAAGAAAGTAAATGGGTGTAGTAGGCACGTATAACCACTGGGGTTTTACGCGGAAATGCCACTGTTGACAAGCCTGTTAGCCGTCTTAGTAGCGTTGGTGAATGGGGAAATCACATCAGACAAAGCCATCTTCTTGACAGCCTCGACGATATCATCCGGCGAGGTGACGTTGGTGTTGGATTTGAGGTTCAAAACCAGTCCGGCAACGTGAGGAGCAGCCATCGAAGTACCATTCATAGAACGGTACTCCGTAGTAGAAGCGTAATCCGCCGAAACAACATCAACACCGGGAGCCCAAACGTCAACCAGGGAACCATAGTTCGACTCCGTCCAACTAGCCCAGTCGGAAGTGACAGCCGCAACGGTGATAGCCGAAGTAGAAGAAGCAGGCGAGAGGGTAGAGGCGTCAGCGGCCGAGTTACCAGCGGAAACAACGTTGACAATGCCGTTGTTGTAGGCCTGGTCAACGAGGGCGTTCAGAGTGGCGGAGTGGGAGACGCCGATAGACAGGTTGATAACTGACGAGTCGGTGCGGTTCTGGTTGATAATGTCGTTGACAGCCCACGCGTAGGCTTCAAGTAAGTAAGAGAGCGAAGAAGATCCATTGGTGAATGCCTTAACCGAGACGATCTTCGCGCTCTTCGACACACCAGACCGTTTACCAGCGATAATACCAGCCACGTGCGTACCATGACCAATCTCATCAGTCCCATTATCACCAGCAACGCTAAACCCATACGTAACACGTCCTTCAAAGTCCTCATGGGCCCCATTAACACCCGTATCGACAACGTAAGCGTAGGTGTTAGACCCGGCATCTGTGGGGAAAGTGTAGTTTGAGGCACCGGCGGATTTGCTGGAGAGAGTGGCGAGACCCCAGGGGGCGTTTTCTTGGGTGGAGATGCCGTCGGTGTCGATGGTGATTTCGGAGGTGGGCACTTCGACGATTGTCCCGTCGGAGGTGGAGAGACGCCAGACGGAGCCGCCGTCCAGACCGCGTTTGGAGGTTTCGGTGGTTTCGTCGTCGAGTCTCCAGACTGAGCTGCCGTCGGTGGCACGCTTGGAAGTTTCGGTGGTTTCGTCGTCTAATCTCCAGACAGAGCCGCCGTCGCTGGCACGCTTGGAGGTTTCCGTGGTTTCGTCGTCGAGTCTCCATACTGAGCTGCCGTCGGTGGCACGCTTGGAAGTTTCGGTGGTTTCGTCGTCTAATCTCCAGACAGAGCCGCCGTCGCTGGCACGCTTGGAGGTTTCCGTGGTTTCGTCATCCAGTCTCCATACTGAACCACCGTCATTAGCACGCTTTGAAGTCTCGCTAGACTCATCGTCTAATCTCCAAACCGAGCCACCATCCTTGCCACGGCGAGCAACCTCAGTTTTCTCATCATCTAAACGCCACACAGAGCCACCATCACGAGACCGTCTAGGAGTAGCTGATGGCTCCTCATCACCATGCTCAAGACGCCAGACTGAACCACCATCCTTTCCTCTCCGAGCAACTGCAGCGTCCTCGTCATCTAAGCGCCACACAGAACCGCCATCGCGAGAACGCTTGGGGGTTGCTGATGGCTCGTCCTCGTCGTGGTCAAGACGCCACACTGAACCTCCATCTTTTCCACGCTTAGGATGACCTGATGGCTCCTCGTCACCATGATCAAGACGCCATACAGAGCCACCGTCCTTTCCTCTCCGTGCAACCTCGGTATCTTCATCATCTAAACGCCACACAGAGCCACCATCACGAGACCGTCTAGGAGTAGCCGATGGTTCATCATTTTCATGGTCGAGACGCCACACTGAGCCACCATCCTTGCCTCTGCGTGCTACCTCGGTTTCTTCATCGTCCAGACGCCACACGGAACCTCCATCGAGATTGCGTTTGGGGGTTGCTGATGGATGGTCCTTGTCATCACCAAGACGCCACACTGAACCACCATCCTTTCCGCGCTTAGGGTGACCTGATGGCTCCTCATCGCCAAGACGCCATACTGAACCACCGTCCTTTCCTCTGCGTGCGACTTCAGTCTCTTCGTCGTCTAGTCTCCACACGGAACCACCGTCAGAAGCCCGTCTGTAAACGGGATTCTGAACTGGTAATTTTGGCATGTGGGGGGAAATGGCGGCGTGTAACTCAACTACTGAGTCTTCTTCAACAGATGATACCTACAGGTGAGTTAAGTTGAGTTAGTGTGAAACTCATGACAGACAGTGAGGCGTTGTCTTGAGATGAATTGACTTACATCGGCAGCTGACTTGATTTGAGACACAGTGGAGTCGTCGAAGGTTCCCAGGTAGGCGACGAAATCACCAACCTGGATAGTTTTAGAGACGCCGGAAAGTGATGAAGCAGACTCTGAACGTTGATGAACGGAACGGGCCCATGATAAGTGGGCGTCAATGTCACGCTGGGTGATACCAGACTTGAGAGTGACAATGTACTTGCGGTCACTGACGGAGATATCGGCGAGCGAGATGCTGGCAGAAGCCAACAAAATGGCCAGAGACTTGAAGCTGACCATGATGTTGGTGATTGTGATTGTGAAATCTGATAGTATAATAGTAAAGAAGAAAAGAATGTATGAATGAGGGGCTCAAGTAAAGAGGGGTAACGAGAGTGATATGTATATATGGGATAATGCGGGATTAGATATGGTCAATGATTTGATCAAAAACAGATGGGCGTGATGTGGAATATAGCGGATTTGTGGTTGGCAGGGAATGAGGAGAAGCAACCAACTGACTGCGACCAGGGAGGGCACGGGATGATATTTATCGGCAAGTAAGCTGGGAGTCGAACGAAGGAAGCGGATGCAAAGAGATTAAAGAGGAATAAAGCGAGGACTAGGGCTAATTGGGAATAGTCGAAGAGGGAGATAGAGTCTCGTGTATTGAAGTTGAGACAAGTGAACGGGCAAACTTGAGAAAGATGAAGACAAGTGAGTGAAGACAGTTTGAGAGTCTAACAGTCTGAGAGTCTAACAATCTAACGACGTGGAAAGTAGAAGGGTGTAATATGAAAAAAGAAGAACCGATAGGAAGGTGAAGAAAGTATGAGAACCTGGCTTTAGCAGACTGTAAATATAGCAAGCTTAAGAGAGGTATACGATAAATAACGGTAAAATAAAATGAACCGAAAAAATGGAGGATATGAGCCTAGTGTTACGGTCGTCTTGGCCCGAGTTTTTTTTGTTAGTCTGAGGCCTAGCGTAGAGAAGAGAACAGACGAGTAGATGGAAATGGAAAAAATAGACTAACCGGAGAAGGAAATAGGAGAGTCCAACTGGATATAGACCTAGATGAAGGGAGAAAATAATATGACAAGGCGGGTTTTAAGAAAGAAAAATGAAAAACAAATCCCTTTACTTTTTTGGGGGGTGTGATAGTTTCTCTCATAAAAATAGGGATCAAGAAAATAAAGACTACAGTACCAGCTGAAGAAGCTTGATATCAAGAATGTAAAGTAATAGTAGTAGTAGTAGTAGTAGTATACAAGACGATGCACGCAGAACTTGAACAAGTATGAACGGGCGTAAGAATGGCTCAGGCTTCGATTCAAGGACTAAGCGGCCAGAAAGAAAGAATAAAAGCAAGGACGGGTTTCTAATGCATGTGCCAGAAGCGGTGCAGATCATTTACAGCCATCAGATGGGAAAGCACTAAATAACGGTTGCGGGACCGATGCTTTTATACATATTCTTACGGGGGTTCATGACACGGAGATCAACAACGACGACGACAACTACAACGACGATATTGGGTAGGGTGTGTGAAAACTTGACGTCAAGAATTGGTCAATCTTCGGGCCGGTGTGTAGATAGTCTGGCCGAGGGGAGGACAACATATGCTCGGTAAAGGACTTATCCCGATGACTTGGCTAGTCAATCAGCCAGCCAAAGTCAATATGGAGGGTGGATGAGTCGTTAGACAAGGACCCATCACGAATCTATATGTACATGTGCATATTCCGCCAGGTATTACACATACCAAGGCAAGTATATGGTACACCACCATGATGCAGAAAGTAGCACGCCCTCCTTAACAACCAAACAAAGAACATGCACCCCCTTCTGCATTTCCGTCCCGCTGTCGACTTCTGTGGCTTGTTGAACTGTGTCACATTACAGCATTACAGAGAGAAGTCAAGTTGGGCGGGTTGATATTGGTTTCTAGCTTAACGGGTAGCGAGCAAGCCATGAAGTTGAGAGTACATCTCTAGGGAATCAGGGTGTGAAGATATCAACACCTTCAATGTGACATCCGACATGTAACCATCTCTAGGCTATTCAAGAAAACCAAGACAGAGGCGTCTATCTCTCATGTTGTATGTATACAAATCATCATGAACTAAAACCACACCTTTAATCCACAACAAAGCCAATTCACTACTGTTTTCAGCCGCATCATCATACTAATACTCGTTAGCCTCCCGCCTGCCAACTAGTCACAGTCACAACCAACAAAGAACGATCAGCTCTGATCTAGCATAGTTGAACAAGAAAAAAAAAACCAACCAACCAACCAACCAACCCACTATAGCGTGCCCTTGTTCCCCAGTACTCCAGCTCTAATATGTGATGTGACGAACTCCCGAGAAATACTCCTGTTTTAGTCAAAACTTTGCTTAATTGATATTTTCCCTTTATCTTCTTCTTTCTTCATCATATTTTCTCAAGCCAAGAAGAACACTGCCCGATATTGTTTCATAATCCCCTCTTGCCGAAATTCACCATTGATGTTGATGTCAACCCCAGAAACCCTTAGTAACAAGAATCGGGAACACCTCCGAATCAGTACAAATGGATTGCGTTGCTTGTTGCCCAAAAAATTGCGTTATCTATTTCCCATCTATTCTATAACCACTTTCCAAAAACACGTGCCCTATGCTAAACAGGTAAAAAATAAAAAAAAAACTAGTCTAAAACCCCTCAATTTCAAGAAATTACCTTGCCCTTTCCTTCTTTTCCCCAAAATGGACCGTTCTCTACATTTCTATTCGTTGCATAACCCGCAATGTTCCTCTTGTTCCTGCACTATAGAGGGGGGAAACATTCTCCACTGCCACTGTCGCAGCCGGTAATCCTACTTTCTGTGAGGAAGTCTTGTTACCTTGCCGCTGCCATAAATTTAATGCAGGTACAGAATAGTTTCCGTCGTTGCGAACCAGGGGTGAAATATCCAACTTAACGTAGCATTGTGAAGATAAAAATATATACCCTAACCCTTCTGTTTTTATGGGGTCGATGCCGATTTTGTTGAACGCTATTTTTTAGTTCAAGATGTTGGTCCATCAAGGTAATTAATTGTAGGATCTATTCCTTTTGAATGTTCAACGATAAGAGACTTTATGTTGAAGCTGGATTTACCGATGATCCCACCAAATCCGAACATGATCACGCGGGTAAAATCACGAGTATGTGGATGTATGATCACCAACAGGAGCATTAGGAGGGCCGGATAGGGTTCCCCATACCAAGTTTAAGCTACGGGGTTTGTTGTCCCGCTACCTGTAACTAAAGCAATGCTGACAGCCCAAGCCGAGTCCATGTGCAGCTTCCCGATAATCCCCGCCACACACACATGAAAGAAGGAAAAACAACGCAAACGTGCAACTTAACCTTTCTTTCCTGATGGTGGGGTGTATATCAAATACATTTCCAAACTCCAAAACTAAAACGACAAAACCCCTCTCCCTCTAACAAGAAACCATCACCGAAACCAAAATACCTTCTATCGTCCCTCAAACAAGCCGTCGCCTCCATAAGGAAACCAAACTCCAACAAAAACCCCGCGGCAAATGGGAATCTCACTCACTGTACTGTACTGTAGTCGCCCCCAAAAACTCCACCCACCAAATTCCAAGCCACCGTCTAGCCGAATGCGCCCTCTACTAAACACAATAACCCCAGACCCAGACCCAGACCCAGACCCAGACCTCACTTGACGAACCCGCCCCCGCCTAGTGGCAAGCCGGTATGTCGTTTCCCTTGACGCCATTGGACACCGGAATCGGCTCTTCATTGATCGCCAATGGCTTTGGCTTTCCCGCCGTGCCTACCCGTCCGTTATCGACATGAACGCCATATATTACCACCACTGCCAACAACAAAAAAACTATTTGTTTCGCGCATTCTTGCCGTTTCGTTATTCCACCTCCCCTGGCACGTATACTCGTCGGATAAACCATCCGGATCGCCCGTAACTCGCGACTACCGACCCTGCACGGGCCCTATACTCCCTTGACTTGACTCCTAAATGTCCTACAATTCTTCATAAAAAAATTATTCAAAAATTATTTTAATGACCAAATTAGGGTTACATTGTTACTGGACGGTGCGCAAAATGACATGTCTCGAGGTTCCTTCCTTTTTTGGTAGTCACGGAGGAAGCTGACAATGACGGGGCTAATTTCCAGAATTAGCAGTGACCAGGGCCTGTGGGTTATGCCATGATGCCATTGATTGATTGATTGGGGGACCGGATTGTCGGCGACGATATGATGTGCGATTTAAGGTGCGGAAATCGACGAGGGGAGGGAAAGACAATACGGAGAGATTTACAAGAGTCAACCACTGGTGACGGAAAAAGTCATGTACGAAACTTGATGGTAGAAGTAAGTACCTAACATGGGAGTGAAACTAGGTTTGTTCGGGAGCATTATGAGGAAGTGGGAGGCGTCAAATGCCTTGGTTGTACGGGTTCTACTTTTGATGTTTCCGTTGCTCGTTCGACTGGGCTTGACGGCGGGTTCATGGCTTTGTTGTATGTACCGATGTACATATGTAGGCTGCGGAAAAAGGAGGACACGACACAACGACACAACGACGACAGGGCCATTGTCTTTGGATTTCACGTCGTTGTGCGACGGGTTAATGTGGTGGAACGACCTCTTATTTGGTGGACCCATGGCCACTGGTTTCTCCCCGAGACATTATGGTGCGAGGCCGGTGATTGAGGGTTTGGAATACTCGGTAGACACGGCGAAGAAAAGTTCACTAATGGGAAAAAGGAAACGCCGACAATGGCTTGGGTGCGGAACGAGTTGTACATTCTGGACAGGGAAAGGACTGACATGGTACACTTTTACAGGTCTCATCTGCCCTGCTTGTGCAGTCGTGCATGACACCCACCACAATGACTCTGAGAACCCGACGTGGGAAGACAACAACACGACGCCACCTCAGAAACTTCGGCATCCCTCAAACACGAGAGGGCCGCTTTTCTTTTTTTCATAGGTAATAGGCCACAACTGTGGTTATGCAGGTGGAAAGTAAGAATCACCTTTCTCGCTTGTCCCGCTAAACCACGGGTGGCAAGTCACAAAACCCGGCCGTCATGAGAGTCGCTTCGGCGAGAATATGGCGGTTATTGCAGGTTAATAATGCAAGATATCACTCGAAACGGGATCCTAGACGGGATTGAAAACGGTTAAATACAATGGCTGAGTTGACTGAGTGGGGAAACTAGTTGCATCATGGGCTAGGGATATGTTTGTCTACACGAGATGTAAAGTTGCAGGAGGATGGGGCTCCTTATTTTTCCATGTTGGCTGGGGTTCCTTTCTGTTATGGTTGCCTGATTTGCTTTGTTAGAAATAGGATGTTGTTGATCTGAAGGGACGACGTATTGTGGAATTTCGGGAAGGAATAACATACATTTGTTTTTCCGAATGGTGCAAGACAGATTGGCAGGTGAGTAGCAAACATATACACAGACACATACACTGACTTGTACAGAACTGACTTGCTATGATATGTGTCGGAACACAAAATGAAGGAGGGTTACCAGGAGCGCTCTCTGTACAATGCAAATCATTCCGTATCGGGACATCTAACGAAGCCCAGCATGTTGGATGATTCGTTGATCAAAACCGCATGCGGAAGGCGTCCCAGGGTTCCAAAAAAGGATGGCGGCGGTGGAAAAGCCAAGACATATCCAGCTGTTTGATCAAGGTCAAGTTAAACAAAAGGGTAAGATTAAACCCAACTGATGAATATGATTGACAAGTTGACGACAAGTTTATTGTGTGAGGAAGAGAAGTGGCTGCATCAAGAGGCGAAGAATGGGTAGATTTGGATTTTGGTTGGAAGAAGGGAGACGTGGTTCTTGGTGAACATCAGGGANAAAAAAAAAAAAAGGACGGGGAAAGACATGGCGGCGTTTGGGAACCGCCAAATAACTGATTTACGTGCTTGGTGGAAAAGATGAAAATTGATAACGGGCGTCATAATTTACATGTGTATCTACGTGCATGTGCATATACATACGTATTCCCGTGGCACGAAAAAGAAAACCAAAGTAACACTACATGTCCACAGTTTCTTCATTCAGGAACCAGACCAACAAGAAAGAGTGTGGAAGGAGAACCGGAAATCTGATACGCCTTGTACATGGCGAACAATGAGGAAATGCTGACGACTAGACACAACGACAAACAACGGACTTTGCCCCCTTTGCCACATCCATATTTTAGGAGTTGTAGGGTGGGCGGACGGATAACTTGTTCCTGTCGTCCTACATCAAAGAACATGCGCCCGGCGTCGTGAAGCCGTGCTGGCCCCGTTTCACCGTGTGCCACAAAGCTCCGCCCCGATGATCCGTCCGGAGTTGTTCGTTTGGAGGATATATTCTAGATATATACAAAGATACGGGCACTTGGTCACCAATCAATCAATCATAGTCCCGTCATCAATTCCGTCCGTGCACTTCTTTTCAATGTCCTATAACCCTAAACATATCCAACATACCATCCCATTGATTCTTCAGACGTCCCGAAAATCCCACCCGCTGTCATCGTCGCAAGTTAAGAACCAACGGCGATAGAATGTGCCGTGTCACAAATCACCAAAAAAACCAGAAAGGGGCGGGCGTCAAGCTAAAGATTTTCCAAATTTCCTTGGCTCCCCAATTTGTCTGACGAAGAGAACCCTAATATGCTGCATGCAGGTAATAATTTTGGGTACTGTTTTGGGAAGGGACCTCCTTTTTTTTTGGCGTTGTTGATGAGTTCCGTGGTTTGAATAGATGACATGTCTTTTTCATTGTTGGTGGTATTGTGGATTTATGTTCCGGAGCTGAGGAATGGAATTCACGGTGCTGTGTATCGGAGATGGGACGTTCACCGGTTCGTCACCGTGCAGTTTCGCAACGAATGAACCAAAACTGAACAATGGGGAAGAACCTGGAACTTCATGGGAACCTAGGACCCCCTTCTTCGTTTAGTTTTCCACCGAACCCGACTGAAGCACTTATAAAAGTCGGAGAGGGGTTCAAGAAACCCTTTACAATGGATGGTTGGCAGTACACAATAATCATACATACGCATATGCACATGGAAATAGCATTTTCACCATCACACAACACCAATAATACCCTCCGGATATACCCACCCAAAAGGAAAATTTCCAACAATACCACGCTGCATATGTCGTCCTCTGCACATTTCGATTTCCTTGTTATCCAGAAAGGTTACATTGACGAAAGTAATTAATGGTGACCGATTCGGTCATATGATTGGTCATTGTCACTGAACGAAATGGGCACATACAGGAAACGATCTTGGCATCAGGATAATTAGCCTTGTCAATTGTTTCCCTTTTTTTTTCTCGTTCAAAGTTCACCTGAATCTAGACTTCCTTCAGCTGTGCCGGTTTACTAACAACGAGAAGACAAGGTAATTTTCCTACTGGAAATATAGGAAGCCGCGTGCGTAAACCATGCAAGGGATAATAAGGAAATAAAGGCGACATCACGCAGAAAAAAAACAGTTATATTCCTTTTTTTTTTTTCTTTTCCTTAATTGTTCGGCTCTCCTCTGCTCTGCTTCTTTTGTGTTATGTAAAATTCCGAATGGATTCTGAACACGGACCTTATCCATCAAATTCAACGTTACCTCTAGACCCCCGTAGGCCTCTTCCGATAAACCGGTCGCTATGTCTTCTATTCTGTATACAGCCATACTACCACCACCCGGTACTTGTTTGGTCGGTATACTTTGCCCCTGCGTCGTGCCTGACTTTGTATACGTTACTTTACATATGTAACGGTTGTATTGAAGACTTAGCCTACTTGGAGTTTCATAATGCCTCTATGTACACACAAAAATCTTCAATCCATGTTGTAATATGGTAAGCATGAGTAATGAGGCGTCGACAACGATCAAGTAGTCTTCCATGGGACTAAATCCCCTTCTATGAAGGGGTTCACAATGTTTGTCGGAATATCCGTAACTTCGCCATCAAGGTATTGAAAAATCACAGCTTAGTACCCCATATTCATGGATCCTATAGGATGTAGCGAGAAATGTCCCAAGACGTAGTGGCTCAGACAAACACGCCAATATCACCACTCTATACCCAATTAGCACATGTTTTCTTCAAACATCCAGGAACCGACCGACTCTTGTAGCCCAAACTCAGGCACCGACATCACTTACTACCTCAAGTCGCCCCACCCCCACTCCAAATCATCTACTTGTACCATCCAAACTCGCCACTATTGGTATCGTAATCCAGCCGCACGGTCCCTTCTTCCCCCACTTCAACTTGTCGCCGCTTGGCACCAATTTCTCGCCTACACACTCGTTGTCATTGTAGTCGTCGTCGTCGTCATGTTACCATGTCCCTTGCCTTGTCTAGCTATACACTGTTCCCCGCCTCCAAAGCAAACCTTTGGCCATGGCTTGTCCCGATACAGCCCGTAGCCTAATCGGGCAACATTGAGAGCAGGTTTGTGTGGGACGGAAGGGAGAAACCAACACCAAAGCAAATGAGCAAAGGGATGGCATGTGGGTCCGTCCCGCACTGTAGGGTTTCCGCATTTAGAGGGATCGGGTTCATTGGAAAGCACATGCTTCACATGCAACATAACGGAATGTTGACATATCAGGTGTTGTTAGTCTACCTCTACGGGTATAACACACATGTACAAAGAGAAGTCCAAACCCCGATACACGTCAGGAAACTTCCGCATAGGGGAAGGGACAAATGTCATCCAGACGTCAAAATTATGACAAATATACATATGTACAAAAGTCTTGAAAGACGGAACCGGTAATAGCGGGGTGACAAGAATCTGGCGATAGTGACAAATGACTCGTGATAGACTTTTCGATGTTTTATATTGAAGAAAAAAAAGGCATAAGAATCATGAAATTACTGTGTTTGAGGCGGCTTGAACATATCGCCACCTCTTCCGGCAGTCAGCTCATCCCACTGCTTGGCAAATTCCCGCAAACCACTGTTACCAGCCATAGAGGCATCGACGACTTCCTTGGGGAGTTTATGTGCTGAGTATTGAGTAGACGAGAAGTTATAAGCGGACGGATCATCCTTGGCGACAAGTCTGAGTTCCGGTTCCACGTAGCCGTCATCTTCTTCGGCGTTAGTGAGAATGTCGACGATGTTGGACCCGTCGAGCTTAAGACGGACAAAATCTTCCTTCTCGGGGGTAGTGACTGGCGGGCCAATGAGAGGCTTTGGGACGTTGAAGTTGAGGAGTTCACTCCAGTCGAACATGATGGAGTCGGTGGTTGATGCCCATGGGTTGATATCAATAAGGCGGACTCGGCCTAGTGAGGAATCATCAGTTGATGAATGATCCTCGGGGATATAAACATCGAATACGAAGCTATCTTCCGGGAACGTCAACCGCAATTTACTTTCAAAGAAGTCATCAACCCGATCAATCACCGCCTCGCGCAAGTTCTCCAAGAATTCGTAGTAATTCAGATCTCTCTGACAAATACCAATCAGGCTACGATACTTGACGAAGCACCGGAACTCCAAGGCGGGATGCGGGTTGAAGAAGGGCCGAAGCACTAAAACCGGTTGGAACTCAGCACCTGTAGCAGTCTCCTTCACATCATCAATAGTATCATCAAACGCATGATCAAGATCATGCGAGATGAACGACGACGATTTAAGTAGCAGGTAGATATCATTGGGTGTAGTACACTTCAATGTATTCTGATGCGGGGAGATCCAAGCCGCATCCTTAGGAGTCGACCAATTCAACTTGGGAACCACGCTACCCCCAAGATCCTCAATAGCCTTCTTAATAGCATTATGCTGCTCTGGAAACCGTAAGTTCGGTGGAAGAAGAGCCTCCTCGGGCTCATCATCTTCACTTTCATCGTCAGAGTACACCTCCGTTACGAATCCCGACGACACGGCATCAGTATGCCACTCTTCATCAGCCGTCTCCGAGGCAAGAACATCAGCGTCGTCGGCGAGGAGAATCCCGTCTTCCTTGATGTACGCTACAAACTCGGGAGTCAACGGGATAATTTGCGTCTTAATGCAGCTGGAACGGTATCTGTATTGGGGACTGTTAGGGTGGGTGGTCATAGAGCCTGCGGGAGACATGGGACTTGCTTTGAAAACCACTGGTCATATGAACAGTGAATGATGTGCGATTTCGCCACAGGAGGGAACTTATACTCGCCCAAAGGCTGGGGAACAGAAGTAATATCAGGCATAATGAATATTGTTGCTGAACACCTTGCCTACTTGAAACCTATCAACCATCAACATCATGACTCTTCAGCGTCTATCATTTACAAATAGACCCTAACGAACCCTATCCTTATCTTATCGCAAACACCATATCCCCACTAAAAATCGCATTCCGTCATGTATCGTCGAGCCTTGTCTAACAGCAGTCACGACCCAATCAACAATCAAATCATCTTAAAACCCATCCAATGGACAACGTCGGTCTTTCCACACCCCGTGGTTCGGGAACCTCGGGCTACGTACAGCGCAACCAAGCTTTTCTCCGCCCGCGAAACCAACCAGCCTTTGACCCCAACGCGCCGCAAAAGGAACATCGTCCGCGCGAGGCTGATGCCGGTATTTTGGAACATGAGCGCAAGAGAGAGATTGAGTCCAAGGTTTTTGACCTACGCGATAAGCTAGAAGATGAAGGGTGAGTTTCTATGTTGAGGGGGTTCGATTATAGAAGTTTTAAACTGACACATGTATTATAAACAGTGTTGACGAAGAGGAAATTGACCGCCGCTGCGACGCCCTCCGCGCAAAGCTCAACGCCAAGTCCACCGCCCGCCCCAATAACCGTCGCCAGAACCAACCTGCCCGAAACTTCAAGACCCACCAGGTCCACGAACTCGCCAATGCCAAAACCCATGAATCCGACCGTATGCGTCGCGCTCTGCGTCTTGGGCCACGCGATCGCCCCCAGCACGGTGATAGATCTGCCATGGGACCGCCACCGCAGCCTCAACAACAACAAAATGCCGGACAAAGACGCGGCGGTGATAGATGGAGGGCGAGCGATCGGGATCGGAGTCGCAGCAGAAGCCGTAGTCGGTCACCTATTGACGATAGTGGTCGGAGAGAATGGAGGCGGAGGGAGAGAAGTTGGAGTCGCAGTCGCAGCCGGAGTCGCAACCGTAGCTTGACACGGTCAAGGTCGCCAGTAGCACGGAGGCCAGTGAGTCGGTCACCCTCTCGGTCGATTTCTCGGTCGCGGTCACGCTCACGGTCCCGCTCGGTGTCCGATTCTCGGTCACGGTCAAGGAGTCCGAGACCAACCCGCAGGGCGGCATCTCGGTCTGTTTCCCGCTCTAGATCTCCATCTGTGTCTCGGAACCGCTCGCGCTCATATTCCAGATCACGTAGTCCATGATATTCCTGTTGGCCACCTCTTAGTTTAACACCCTGTCTCTAATAACAAGTGCATTAAAATCTCAACTTGGGCATGACAAACACCATGAGAACCACCAAAATCATCATTCCGTAGACATACAGGAACAACATTTTGCGATCCCACCATCCCAGACCCTCAGATCCCCTTCCAAGTAGCTTCATCCCGCGAGCAGCTCCGTCCATGCTATCTTCAGTTCGTCCCAACTCTCTTACAGCCCCATCAACCACTGCCTTATCATCCTCCAACCGTTGGCCAAACGCCACCGTCGACTGTTTAAGGGCAGTAGCAACCCGAGAAATGGATTCCAAAAGATCATCCTGCTCAGAGCGTTGAGACGAAAGAATGGCCGTAGCTGTAGCCGTCGTGAGTAGCGGGTTGGCAGGAGTGCCCGCAGCGGCAGATGCAGATGCAAGCGCGGTAGTTTTAGCAGCAGCGGTAGTGGCGGATTGGCGGGCTGCGCGGGTCCGAGGACGAAGGAAGGTCGAGGGGGAAAGAGCCGGAAGTTCGGGGGTCGGTTGATGCGCGATGGGTGCTGGAGGGGTTGTTGCTCGTGGAAATTCAGTGGCTGGGATATCCTTCTCTTTGACGGCTGGTACTAGACCGTCTAGTAGATCGTCTACCTCGTCGTCGTCGTTGTCGCTGGCTTTGTTCTCCTCTTCTCGGAACTTTAATCTCTCCTCTACTAATTCGAGGAGGTCTCTCTTGTTGGCGATTTCGCCTGCTAATTTACCACCTCTAACTTCACTTTCTAGTTTCCCTAGTAGCTCGAAACCGTAGCTTAGATTCTGTAGTGAAAGCGAAATAATCAGTTGATATCCTGAGATTGAATCTTAACAAATAACAAACCTTTTGTATCCGCTTTAGAGCCCACTCATCCATACGTCCCTCCTCACCAACAAGCACTGCACTCTCCAATCGCTGTACTAAATGCGATAACTCCGCCGCCGTCTGCTTTGTGGTTGTTGTCGTGTTCATAGTAATTGTCTTTACGAAGTGGAAATCAAGTGAATTGGTGTGAAATTAAGGATGAAATTCAATGCATGGAACCCAATAACAACACATTCTCATTCCTCGTCGTCATTGTCGCACAGAGGAAATATGGGTCCCATTATACAAACGCCACATGGTATGTATACATACCCTAACCCTATACAAAAGTGATGCGGTGTTGTTGTTTGGTAAGAGCAAATTTCGTATTGATTCGTTCTTCCAAAATACTAGTTATGAGTAGTGATGTGAGTTTTATAGTCACCGACAAGACTATCTATTGAGATTCTTTATGAACTGTTGACCATTAAAAACTTCTAAATATCGTTGTTTATTTACGTATATCACAACCCATAGTGAGCTATACACATCAGGACATCACATAAAGTACGATAAGGATACAAATACGTAGTGAGATTCGTGTTTTCAAAACTAGTCGGGCCGCATTTCAGTTAGTGAGCAATACTAAAACAAGCTAGATTTTGTTAGTGTGTTTTTCTCTAATGTACTGTAACTTACATATGTTCATATCTACTTCTGTTGTCACTTCACCTTGTTCAGCGGGGAATCTTAGTTGATTAGTTTGACTGTCACGGTGTTTGGAATATGGACGTACACTTCCATTCTATATTTGCTTCGTTTAGAGGACCTGTACAAGATCGTCATTAGCGGGGTCTTTTTTGGATTGAGAGAGTCTGTAACCTTACTGTATAGAGGCATGACGTGGATTACTTGGTCGTTATAGCTTACAGTGGGGGTGTGTAGTATACAGTCTGCTGCTTATCGTGAGACCTTACGGTTTACAGCGTTGATACTCCACAGTAGAGGCCTATTTATAAGCTGTGCATGCTCTATAGTCTATGGCTTATGGCGAAAGTCTACGGTCCATAGAGTCTACAGTAGATGTCCATATTCTACATTCTACAATTTAAGGCTTGCAGCGGGGGTCTACGGGTTATGTTCTACAGCCTCGAGTTTGTACGGTTCATAGCGGTCACCTCTCGCATAGGGAAGGTTGTAGACTTCTCACAGGGGTTGTTCTGGGGACTCGGGGGCTACATGACGGTTAGCTGGGCGAAGTTAGGGCACCACGGTCGAGTTAGGGAAGTTGCGTTAGGGCACTTACTTGAACATGGACGGCAGTAGTGGGGATCGAACGGTTACCCTGCTATGGGGGTCCCGGATCGGGTAATTGGTAGATACAGCGGTATAACTACGTCATTGGGTTGTTGGTGATAGCTACCACGTTATCATCCATTATATAGGCAAGTTAACTGGGTCATAGCACTGGAACTGGGGAATATAGAGGCTATATCCACTATAGCCCCCTAAAGGCGACATATACAAACACAGTCCCGGAATCCCGGGCCGACAACGGGTCGACAACGGAACACGGCCCCACTTTTGCCGGAAGTTCGACGGACGAACTCCTTTTGGGACAAATTGCTGACTGTATTTGCTAGACATGGATCATATAGCGTTGTGACTTGGATATAATTATGCTGTAACTAAAAACCAGTAATCGATAGCCTTACGGAGCGTCATAGCCTCATCATGGTTTCCCCATTATACTTGTAGTCGTACTGAAAGAGGACTCCCCACCTGGTTCTTGTATCTTATTATTTGGGTCAGTTTTTTCTCATAGGTAATATACAGAATATATACGGAATGTGCACCGCGTTAAATGGGTACTGCTAGTTTGCTGGTTGGTAGCATGACTTATGGGCCAACGTTGATGATCTTTTATGTCACTAAGACCACGACATCTGGGGTACTGCGGGCGAATTGCATGTATCAATGACCACAACCAAGTATCACAAAGAGTGATTATAATCGTTGACACCCAATCTATAGATTCACTTCATGATCCTGTCTAGAAACCATGATCACGATGTTTTCAGGCTTTTTGCTTGGTTTATACTCACTCATTACATATATCAAGACACCACCGACATTTCCTGGTCTATACTGCACCACTTTCTAGTAGGGACTTGATCGTGTGACAAAAAACTGGTAACATACATGTATATGTAACATCGTGGATCATTAGAGCAATACTGAGGTCGACCTAAGAAGTTGCTAGATCTGTCCTTCTTACCTTTGATCTTACATATAGGAAGGCACGACATATATCGGGAAGTGACAAAACCTCTTTTAGTTCTTGCCGCGTATTTGAGAAGATCCTACTTGTTTCATATGGGATGCTAAAGCGAAAGGTGTGTTCCCATCCTTGACTCTTGTTTGTCTTCTTCTTCATTTATCGTTAATCAGAAGAACCATCACAAAATTGCCTGATTAATTACCATGTTGCCAGTTATCGATCTGCCTGCTCATGAGATCAAGACTCATGTCTTGTCAACCTACATGATTTCCAAACAATGGACAAGCAAACATGGCCGTATCAACACCCGCGAGCTTTTCGTCCTTGCTCGCAATCCTGAGACACACCGGGACATAAAGTCTATTATGTACCAGTTGCAAACGGTAAGTTAATAACTATCTTCCTATCTTCTTTACGCTGTGTCTAACTTTGTTTTGCTTTTTTCAGATTTGTCATCAATGCAGATGCAGCCACGCGCCCGGGCATCGCTTCCGGCTTCCGTGCGTCTGCCGGAATTGGACCCACAGCATCGACGGCTCTCCCGGCCAACTGTACGTCGATTCTGTGGACACTAGTCTATGCAAGTGTAGTGCCTCCCGTCAGTTTTCCAAGTGCGAGTCCAAGGACCATATAATCGCCTTAGACTTACTGGCGGGCATCTACACCAAGCTGAGAGACTATAGAGGTGCCACCATCGCCAGCTTGTGGATGATCGAGCTGGCACCCCACAATTTGAGGGGGTATCGCCGTCTTGCTCGTCTTTTGCGTCTACAGAATGATGAGCAGACAGGGAACAAAGTCCTGAGTCACGGTGTAGCAGCTTGTATCCTTCTTGAGACACGGATGGAGCCTTTGCTAGAGGTAAGTGTTTTTAACATTCTCGTATGTTAGCTCGTGTACTAATTTTCATCTCTTTCAACTTAAAGTGCCCAGTGAATTCTCTGCCACACCGCGACTGCACTCACCACCAGGCTTGGGCGATTGCACGACACGTTACCAAGCCTATCGTCTCCCACACAAGAGAGGGCCCATCCAAGAAGCCAGCCAAGCTAGACGTTAATGTCTTCTACTTGGTCGCTCAATGGATGGACCTAGCGGACAGAGCGTAAGTTTTCTATGCCCCTACATTAGTAACCTAAAGCTAAAACATGTTAGTCGTATGATGGGAGTCTGTCGGGATTGGAATATGTGGATGAAGGAGATTCCATTGCTTTGGAAGCGATTGAGTCTCATCAAGCCACATGTGAATCTCATGGATAGGGAGATGCGTTGCAAGATGATGGATAACAGTGGAGGCAACATATCCCACCTGTATATCCATCATCCAATTAAAGAGCTTCCCATCGCAGATACTCTCATACATGACATCAGCGGAGTGTTAACGCTCATGGCCATTGCGTATACGCCCTACAATGATAAATGTGAGTATTTGCATCCGGGAGACCCTCGTCTTGCTAAGAGATATTCAATTGGTGTCCAGTATAATCTGAGACACTTTCGTTTATCGTCTACAATGAACGGGGTTGCCCAGCTGCACGAGATCGAGCGCGGGAGAGATGAGAAAGTTTTGCTGGAGTGGCTTCCAGCCCGTATGCTTCAGACGAGTAGGAACGTGATAAAGACGCTCCACCTGGTGAACCGTGATCCATCTCTGAATCAGGTTGGCAATGTCTTTCCAGTTCTTGAAAGTCTTGTCTTAGATGGGGCTATTATGCCTAATCTAAGTGATCTGGCTTTGGGTGTAAGTAGCTTCTGGTCATGATACCGTGCATCACATGGATACATATTCTAACTCTTTGGTTCTGTAGTTGTCTTCCTCATTTGTAGAGATAACGCCAAAGTTACAGAACCTTTGGCTTGCATATCATCATGAAAGGATCTCTGAAATGGTCGGAGCGCGTCGGTTACCAAAACTTCGTCGCTTGATCATTGATGGTCCAACCTTGGATATGGAACAAGATGAACATCCGTTAATTCTGGAGACATTGGACACGCTGGATATATTTATGCAGCGGTCTATTGATGGCCCATACAACTTGCCGAGTATATGTTGCAGCATTCTGCACGATCTGGTGCGAAACTCCATCCAGCGTACCGCGTGGGGAGTCGCACCGAGAGAAGGTCTTGGGGGGTCTCTTTCACATGTGCAAGCTATTGGCCCACTTCTGGTAGAGACACTTGCCTACAAGGAATCTCCGATTCTCAAGGGCATCTACTCTTCATGTGAGGAGGGTCATCTGCGACATGTGACCTTGGGGGTGCACACGTTTGACCCGGAGAGAACCCTTGAGCCATTGCGCAAAACACCACTGTGGGGATGCAGATCGATCACGTCTGTCACATTTTCGTACATGTGCTACAGTACGTTGATTGATCCTAACATCCCCGTAGACTCGGTAATCCAGGAGCTTTTGTCATCATTACCGAGTCTGAAGCACGTGTTGATTGTGCCAACGAGCCCTTCTGATTTTGATGCGTACCATCAAGCTGCTGGTCCTTTTGTTCGAAACATCATAGCTACGCCGCATCCGACATGGTACAAAATCTATGATGGGCTTTCATGTGGCGAGATTCGGACCGAGTTCCGTTGTGAGGCATCCATTTATGGGAAAGTGCTGCTGGCCCTGCGGAAGAGACCTGGGCAGCCGGATATTGACAGTGGGAAGGGCCTTATCCTTCGGCAAACTAGTCATCGAGAAGCGCAAGAGACGCTGGAGGATGAGTTTGTGGCGTGCTTTATGGGTGATGATTATCCACCCGTGAACTTTTAGAGAGTTCATGGAGAGATAGTGGTATATCCAGTGAAGCAAACCGGAGACTGTAGGCAAACGTAGATGTATCCTTAATAATGGAATTTATCACGGTATATTTTGCAGGTGAAATATGTGACGGGGCAAGCTCAAAGCTAGATTTGCGGCACTGTTTGAGTCGTCAAATAACTTCTCACGACTTTGTGTTGTAAGGGAGACTGAATAAGTTTAGCTAGGCTTGGGTTATTATTGAGGTAAGGTCTTGACGAAGACAACTATTAATTCCAAGGTATCTTTATATGGTCAGGACAGCGTAGGGGTGACATCCCGTGTAACAGCCACTTGGTGGACAGAAAGATAACAAGTTCTTTCGGATTTGGTAGCGTGGAAACGAGCGGAATAGCTACGGGGTTGACATCACTTGGGGCAGATTTGAGTAGACGAATCTTTATGAAAGTCGGAGTCACATTATGACAAGAACAGAAGGTTTAGTGACGTATGTATTCATTTAGTTCATTATTTAACTGGATCGATCTATGTACCCATAAACGTGATTAGGAAAGTATCGCACTTATCCAAGTATCTCACGCACCCAAAAAACGGCAATAGAAGCCCTGGTTTCCCATTTTCCCTTCTCACTTCTTACGTGAAGCAGCAGTCCGATACTTACGTTTTTTAGATCCCGATGCGGCGGTTTCAGAAGTGGGTTCATCAAAAAAGAGCATCAGACCACGCCCACTTGGGGACTTGAACTCTGCCGGGACAATGCCAAGCTGCTGTTGAATAAGGGCCTTTGCATACTCATACTTGTCTTGTAGCAGGGCCCGTGGCATTATAGACGGAACAACTGCTGTTGATTCCTGCTGTGGTGGCTGTGACGACGTTGTGGCTTCTAGTTGTCGCTGTGGCGGCACTGGTGGTCCAGGATGTGCAATTGGTGCAGCGTATGCTGTTAGAAAAAGTTTGGCCATGTGACATCGAAAGTATACTTGATGTAAAGCAATGTCTTTAGCCTGGGGGATACCACTACCCATTAATTCCCGGTGGATATGAATTGGGCTTTTTGTAGTGATACGGCCATCGATGAATTGGCGAATCGGCGGTGTAATATTCACCTTGGCAAATGGTGAATGGTGCTTATGTCTAAGCACTACACGGAGTTGAAGACTGCTTGGGTATAACTCTAAAAGCAGATTACTTTGACAGTCATACAGATCTATCTTGGAGGCTTCTCCTGTTTCATGACCAGGTCGGTCACCCGGGAAGTCACGATCTTGACAACAGCGGAATCTGATTTCGGCTCGGTCATCGTGGAAACTGTGAGTATCGATGGGAAGAAACTTATATCCACCGTGATGCCACATTATCCGGACTACCTCATGCATGCTCTTGATGACATCTTCATTCCATTTTATTCTAAGTTCTGGATCCAAGTCGATTAGGACTTTTGGAAAGCTCACTGGAATTGTTAGGATAGAGAAAATGAAGTCGATTTTGCACGATTCGTTAGCTTGCTGAGGAGCCAGTTAGTATGTGAATATTGCTTGGAACAGCCAATGTATTCTAAACTCACCATATCAGGCCAAGCCATAATCATCTGCACGAATGCACTCCATTCAAATGGCATAGCAGTATAACGCTGCGTTGAATGCTCACGACACAAGTCTTCCAACACTCCATTATAGTCTCGGTTGAAAGCGGACTGATTCAGGACGCGTTGACAACTCTGGCATTTATACGAATCCGCTGTGCCTGGACAGAGTAGTTTCGTATAGCATTTCCTACAAATTCTCTGGATTTTACCATCCTTGAAGGTAAATTCACTAATCATGTAATAGCGTTGACAGCAGCTAGCCCAGTATTGTCCAGGGGGAGCTTGGCGATTTGGAGGTCGTACCATAGTGTGATACCAAAAATTGATGCAGTTTAACAGGGAAATTAAACACGATGAGGGTTGAAAGTATGATTTTGATTATGGCGAAAAACAAAAGAGTGAGATTTGTCGGTTGAATATAGTTGTAGTGCTGCGACAGGTGACTTTATTTCGAGTATTTGGATGATTTTATCACGTATTCCCTCTACTTCTGTCCTAATTGGGATGTAAATAGGGTTAATGAGATGAAGCATATCGTAGAAACCTCATTGCGATATAGGTGGTTTGGTTTGCCTCTGGTAGCATTTTTTTCATCCATAGAAATCATGATAAAAGTATTTTATAGTCTTTCTATTCAAAGTACGTACATACAACCAAATATCACCTGGTGATGGATTGATTCATCTGTTTTTTCGAAATTCATAACCCTACAAATTCAAATAGGGTCGTGACCCTATGTTCACAAACAACGGTGATATTATCCCTGCCCTGTTTTGTTCTAGACTCGAAAACTAAACTGGACAGGGCAGTAGAGAGCAAAAAGGCAAATCTGTCGACCGTTACTTGCGTGTAGATAGAGATTCCTCTGTTGCAGCAGTGTCTAAAATAAGACGCATTGGGTGCCGTTAACCATTTGTAAATTGCCGGAACATGATTTCTTGAAAATTGCTGGGTGAATTAGCACCCAGGTTGTTCTTGGGATTGGATTGTTCTACAGGATGTTCCAGGCCCTATGGACACTATCGAAAGAGTAGGAGCCTCTAAAGGTATCTGAAAAGAAGGAATCCTTACTTCGAGGAATCATGTGTCAATTCGTAGGCTCGACTGAATTGAAAGTAATCAACGTGACAGATCAGAGTATCAAACTTCACCTCATTGTGAAGATACTGTGTTGTTTTCTGACTTGTCTTGGAGCATTTATAACGACTGTTAAAACCCTGACAATGCTAGTCTTTGGTTACATATTTATGTGTTTAGTTTGCAGGGATAGATTCGAACGAACCTCGACTGTCATTGCCTGAAGGATCAACAAGGTTGCCCCATAATTAACATCACTCACAGCCTACTTCTACTACGTATCGGTAGGGATTGTGTTTGACCTTTCGAATTCTTTTCTGATTTCTTCTTGGACCTTGTTGTGAAAGATGTGTTTTGGGTAGCTAGAAATCTAAGATCACCTTGTACGATCGAGGTGTAAGAAAAGTGAAGTGAAAATTGTGACATCAAAGTCCTGGGATGTATGCCAGAAAATGTGTTCATCAATAGCCCCGCTACCTAAAATGAAGAACAAAATAAAAGCCAGCAATTTTCAGTAATTAGGGGGGACACGTAAAACTGGAATCAGAGGCCCGGATGTAGCTCCGTAAAAGTGGACACCGGGCTCCGTATCCGGGCCGACTCCTGGGCCGGGATTACAGAAGGACCTCGGTGCATGCTTTTTTTTAGAGTGTTGCGGAGGGGATTGCCCACTAAAATCACGGCCTTTAGCGTTGTAGTCTAGACAGCTCGTTTATATAGGGGGTTGTAATTTGGTAATTGTTATCAACAACCTTGTGACCCCGAGCCCCCGGACCGATACCTGTAAGTACTCTGCGACCTTCCCGATGCGGTAGGTAAAACCTGTGAACTTCAAAAGCCTTGGCAAACATATATCATAGGTCCCCTGAACGTACATGGAAGGTATACTCCGTGGACCTTAGCCCTTCACCGTTGACTGTAGAATGTAGTTCGTAGACCCCTAAGGCACTTTGACAGCATATCCAGTGCCTAATTTCTGACAACTTTCATTTTCTGATAGATTTGTCATGACCCAATCTAGTCTGGGATGCCAACATAGCCATACGCTGTTTATTCTGACGCCATCAGTGTGCGATAACCAATAGATCATTGGTGGCCTTGTGCCCGATACCCCGATGGATGCCACTCACATTTATTCAGGTCCAAGCCGCGTGTCTGCCTGATAGTAATAGAATGAGATCAGGCTGTTAGCCGCTCTCTTCAAACCAAGTAAATCATTTCTATAAACTCTCATTGGGTCACCCATCATAAGAACAATGTAGAGATACATACAAGGGTGTCTATAGAGGCCTAGTTTGATGACCATCGGTTTCTAAAGCACTAGATATAATCTGCCTTGGGCAATTAGATACCATGACAAACATAGGCCTCCCAATTGTCATTTGGCATTTTGATATTCATACACCTACATGATAAATGACTCAAACAATGCTTGTAACACAGCTGAAAATAACTGAGGCAGTATCAATGACGCCATTCACAGAAACCATATAAACATACACAATACTAAGCACTTATTTAGCAAGCCATATATTTGAAAATTTTGCTATCCTGTTCCGGGCTGTGTTTCGCAACTCCGTATTCTGTATATTGCCATAGCCCCAAAGAATTAGGTTGCCATGTCTTGAGGGAGTGTTTCTACATAGAAACGTCTAACTCGAGACTTGGCGATGACGTTGACTGCGTATAGGCCCATCATAGCCTTGGCCTTTCACTGAATTTAAAACCTTCGTGTATCACGCCAGCATTACACGAGTTGTAGATCACGTAATGAGGCAGAGTGACATGTGTTCTAGCCCTTTTTACAGTATTCTAGTTCTATTTTGTATTGAGGCTGATGTATCAGTCTAGTTTGCCATCTTACAGTCACGGATTAGACACGCTTGGCGGCACCTCGCCAGCCTCATCTATGACTTTTCTAATTTCATCATGGCCACTTGAAGCGGTCTGGAGATAACGTACGTTGGGTACCTATGACTCGCAGTTCGTGGCAGTTTTGTCATCACTGCCCGGCATGTCAGTGCTCTGTCTATTGATACCATAGCGAGGCGAACACGGAGCTCTTTCTACAGATGAAGCAGTGTCCGTGGAGACACCCATGCTAAGAACTAGACTAGATAACTATTATGGAGGCTTCCAGGGCGTGAAAACAACCTCGGCCATTTTACTTACTGTAGAGGTTCCTCGACTCTAGAAGGATTTGGGACCAGATCCTACTATTAGCCTTGAAAATCCATTGGTCTAGCTCACACTCGACAAACAAGGCGCATTGAGTTCGTAAAATGATCAGCTTGATAACATGCATATCCCTCAGGAGAAGCGGAATTCCTATTTTAAACTACGTATCAGAGCTGACGCACCCCTCGATAACATGGAGAGCTCATTGGACCCCACTATCAAATTAGAATTGCACATTGATACATATTTGTAATTGGTTGGAGTAGCAAGCCACATCTGTTCTAGCCTTACTATTCAGCCAACTATTTCGTTGGGGTCACTAAATATGGTCTCCACCGACTTCCGAATAATCTACCTTTTTCTGGTTTCTTGATTCTTTGCTCAGATAAAGAAATGAGTCTATGGAGAGACTCAGAATTCAACCTTGAGCTCCACGGTAGAAAATCTCCGCATTTCTCAATGTAGATGCCTATGCATAAAAAACTGACCAAAAGTGTCCAAAAGCGTTCACCTGCAGCCATCAATGCGACAGTTTGTTGCAGGCATGGCTGGTGGCGCAACGTCAGCATCCTTCTCATTCGCAACCATGGTATGCCCATATCGGAATGCATATTAATACATACCACAAGTCTGACCATATTCCGAAGCCACCTCGACATGAAAATCCTGGCGCCCCCTGGGGTTACATGCTCTGCCAGCGCATACAGGTTGTCAGTTTCCTTTATCTTGCCCCTATTTTCTTTCTGGAAGCCTAGATTCATCAGCAGTATCCCACGTGTGTATAGCGAGGACTTAGATGTGTGTGCAGAATTTCGCAGGAAATCGCCTGGTATTTGGTTCACATGACATGTCATGAGAGTAATCTGCGAGCTCGTTTCTAACAGCTCGAGTCACGGGTGGCCAACCTATGACGTCATCGCGAAAATGGGTCGCCAGCACTAGGGTTAGGGTGAACATACAGGCATGTTGAGTGCACATTGTGTTTGTCTGACAACAAGCGCCGGGCCGGGAAAAATGCCCTTTAGCCTTGTAATTAACTATGTGCATGCATATCTATGTATGTTCAGCTTCTGGCCGTGATTGTGATGGCAATTTATACGTATTACTGGCATATTCATGCGTCTATTATTCGAAGTCGAGATTTCTGGAAAACAAGGAATTCTTGAAAGAATACAGCGCAGGAAACTTGCGCTTGCGGATGTCGTTGTTTGTATCCATATGAGTCGAACTTGCGTAGTGCCCCGCAATTGGCTCGTTAACAGATCTTGCAAGGTGGGTTTTAAGGTCGATAGGATCACCCAACCTCTTCATGATATGTTCAAGGAGTATTGAGGGAATCGTCACAAAGGAAGAGGAAGGATTATGGTGGGGCATTGTACAGCACTGAAAGAGTCGAAGCATCAAGGAATTCAGCCTAAGCAAGAATGCCCAACATTTCGGCCGATATCATACGTATGTACATACATATCATATATCTAGGTTGG
>JMSH01000092.1:67332-91378 GCA_000712465.1 Huntiella moniliformis
GGGGGGGAGGGGGTGGGGCAGTCACCCCACCCCATACGACTGCAGGGATTTAACTAGAGTGACAAAATTCGGCAACTGGCTTAGAGAAGATCCATCGCCTGCCTTGGTATCCTCTCTGGCAGATCTAACGTCAAATACATAACGCAGGTACGCGTTTAGCTTGTGGAAGACAACAAATCTAACAATTAGTAGCCGGGGTCGGAAATTTAGAATTTTGCTTTGGCCGTTGATTTATTATGACCCTATTCAGTATATAAAACGAAAAAAAGGAATCATTTTATAAACGCAGTACTTCAAGTTTGGTTTGTCCAACGTCCATTCACCGTGCACCAACTTCACGCCGTTTTCATTCAAGACTCACTTCTCTATAACCTCAAATTTTGACTCTTACTCGCTTCTTAGGAAAAACTTTGTTCATACAACTCAAATTGTCTTTGCAGCCTACATCTTCTCCCACCATGTTTCACCGACCAGCTACGCCGGTTCTTTCTCAGTCTAGAGATGTCGTACCAAAGCCCGGCTCTCCTTCTTCAGGAATATCCGACGCTACTACCGTCTATGGCGAGGATGAACACCAAATTTCAAAACAGTCTGCTACTTCAACCCCAGAGAACTATTATGATCAACACTCTACCTCCTTAAGTTCTTTGGACCAGCAGAACGACTGGGAGAATGACATACTTCCACAGGATAGGGTGGTAGAACTTGCCGACGATGATGATGTCCCCGGCGGGCCTGATTCTGGTCCTTTACCCGCGGCCAAACCAAACAATTCACAGCCAGATATCGCCAAACCAGATGATTCTAAGAAGTCTGCGAAAAAACCAAAAAACAAGAACTCCAATCGCCCAGAGAGCCCCTCTAAGACAAAACCGTCGAGAAACAGATTCAGCAACACTTTCAACATGATGGGCAAAACTTCTGAAAAGTGCAGCTCCTTTGGTTCCAAGGTGAAACGGGCTTCATTGAAAACCTTGGCCGGCGCTCGGTCTTTATCTGGTCATCTTGACAGTTCTGGTCTCCCTATCCCCAAAAGATCGAGATCTGGGCAACCGAAGCGTGCGTATCCTGGAAGAATACTGCGACGGACTTCTACCTTATGCCGGAGTGTTGTGCGAATTACTTTCCCGTTCGTTATTCCGGCAATGGCTAGTTTCACTCGCTCCTTGAGATCTCGTTACAAATTCCGAGGCCTCTTTTTCTCCAGAATTCGCCATACCGACGGAACTTACACCCAGGCTCAGGATGCAGTGAAAGAATCATCCCATGCGTGCCGAGTAGCCCTTCACCGCATCAGTGCACTCCGATATGGTTCAAAAGAAATGGAGCCCAAATTGGCACCCTTCCGCGAGCAGATCAAAAACTTTGATCACTGTATGGATGCCGTCATCACTTTGTGTTCAAGCCAGTGCAACCTCATTCAATACGATGTGAGACTTACTCTCATGAGCATGGTGTTTCTTCTCTCTGTTTCACTTGTCCACACTATCCGCCTACTAGAAAATCGACGATTCCCCGTTGCCCCAAAGGGTCTCTTGCATGAGCGTAAATGGCTTGCAAAAGTGCTCCCAGTCCTGCTCACTGTGGATATACCGTGGGCTAAGGACACCGCCTATTCGTTCAGTCCTAAATCACTCGAACTCACAATCGACCAACACAAAGTGTGCGATATGACCGTGAAACGGGGCCACTTCAACCAACTTCAAAATCTCATTGCTAAGATGGACCGAAGGAAGACATGGAAAAGGGTACTTTGGTCTGACAAACACACCGACGGTTTCCTTGTCTATACTGGGGGTATGACTAAGCTGTTGCAACATATTACGGACATGTGCCAAAGGAACAGATGGGTGGGCCTTATGCTTCCTTTGCCTGCTACCTTGAAGTTGAAGCAAACGACAACTGAGCCCGCTTCGGCCCGTGCCTCTTTTCATCTGGGCTGGGTACTTCCTATTGTCTTCGCTGGCATTGTGAGATGGCTCGGGAGTATACCCGACCACAAGTTTACTTTGGGAACGGCAAAGCCAAAGAGATCAGGAGAATGGGGGGATACCGGTATGTGGCTGGTTAACTCTGAGTACTACAAGGCATGGTACGGCTCTAAAGATGGCAGCAATGAGAGGTTCCTTTGGTGCTTGGGTGGTAGTAAGTATTTCCAACTCCACAACTCGATGATTGATTAGGCTAACACTATCATTAGTTGGTATGGGGAAGTCTGTTCTAACGTAGGTACAACTGAAAACATCACCCTCTTCCCGTATTGAGCGGGTTTACTAACCGCGAAAATAATCATCAGGCACGTTGTCTCCGAGTATTACATTCAAAAGGCCACGGAACTCCCAATATGGTTACGCCCCATCATTGTTCAGATCCATTTCCACCACAAGCTGCATTTTACCATGGACGAGTTGCTCAAGGAAATGCTGCGGCAGGTCCTTTCGCAGGCAAAGGCACCAACTGATTACATGGTTTCGATTTACGACAAGTCCAGAGACGGTACACCAGACAAGGCTACGACAGAGAATTTGTATCGGTTACTACGAGAACTGGTCGACACTTACAAGATATACTTTTTCTTAGATGGCCTTGACGAGTGTTCTGGTACAAACGTGGAAGCAATCATGGATGGTATGCTGTCTCTGGGCAACAAACATCGTGTCATTTGCTTCTCACGGCCGTTCTCGGGGTCATTGCCCCAGCGGAATCAGAAGTTTACTTTCCAGAACATCAAAGCAGACAAGTCGGATATTAAACATTGTTTCATGCGTGCCGTGGCAACAATGTCGCATGTACCAAACAACCGTTCGTCCCTACTGCCGCAGGAGGAGAGAGAATTGTTTGAGCAGGTATGGGCCAATTCGCAAGAAGCGTAAGTAAAAACACCCCTATATTAACTTGCCTCTGCTAATACTGGCTTTGTTTTAGATTCCTCTTACTGGCCAGTCAACTGGAAGATCTCTCCCAACAATCGCAAAAGGACCTCAAGCAAGCCTTCACTGAAGCGACGGATACTGTCTTCAATCATTACCAAGCCACCATGCGCCGCATTGCTCCTATTTCAGATTCTAAGCACTTATTCGTCATCATTGCCTGGGTTGGTGTTAAAGGACACCTCTCTATTTCAGAAGATGTCCCTCTACTTGTCCCCCGACTACCAGATGCCAGTGCAGACGCCATGCGTCGTCACGTTGAGAATAGTCTTGGTCTCTTGGAGATTGTCGATGATAACATCCGATTTACCACTGACATTGGCCGGAAGTTTGTAACTACACAGTTTCGCCGGCTCTTCCCATCTTTCATCTCTGAGCTGCAATTTATCTTGGGCAATTCCGGTTCGGAGGTGTCCCCTTCACCGTTGTTGGACGATATCAATGACTTCTTGAAGAAATCTAAAGATGTCTTTGGCGAGTCTCTTGACACGGCCGCCTCGCGGAGGTACGAATCGTTCGCATGTCTCCCTCCGAACACCATGTCTTCCCTTTTGCATAATGGTGGGCAGTCTGGTATGCTTCTTAGCAGTGCGTAAGTTCTTGAGTTTGCGTTTGATGTTTTGTAGCCTGTGTTGCTATATGGAAACTCGGTGGGGCGTAGACATCGCGTGAATTGTTAGCTGCTTATTTCATGGATGTAGTGAATGTTAGGTAGGATTCAGACTAGATATTATGGCTATAAGTTCTCGGGATATTTCCTAGAAATTCTACGGATTTTTTCGTAGTTCTGATATATATTTACCATCTTTATAATCTGGAGATTGGAACGGTGATTCGCTCATCCATGATTGTCATGGTCTTGCGGCTTGGTAGGAAGCTGACGACAACTCGATAATGCGGGGCCATCACCGATGCATCAATAATAGGGTTATGTGGAAAATAGGGTTAAGAATAGGCGTGGATACAAGTTGTTCTATAGCAGGACATTTTGACGGGCTGTACATGACAGATTACTTGTATTGTATTCATGAAGTAAGAGGGGTATTACACTGTCTGATGTATACCGTGACTGTCTCTAAGACTAGGGTTTGATGTCTCTGGTACACAAAGCACTATAGCCCTTTACAGCCTTGGATACTACTTTTCTTTCGGCCGTGGTATGACCATGCCGCTCCGACCACCAACCCGGTGACGAAGAAGGGAATCATTTGCGAGTTCGATATTTGGCTCGAGTAAGAGAGTGCATATGTATGTAACATGGAGTTTTACCCCACCAAACACTTTCAACGGTACTGTGTCTGATGTATTCACATCAAGGCTATGTTTCTCCGAGGATTCCCCTGATTATACTGGTCTCCAAATGAAGAATGCCCAATTATGCGCAATGCTGCAGTACCAGCGAAAATTCTGGCCGGACTACCTCGTCGTAGCGTCGTGATAAGGTCTGTCACACCTGTCCCAGTCTCCGGGAAACCGTCGTTTTGGGCAAGTAGTCATGACCCTTGTGCTCTGGATACTCGGGATATCCCTGTCATGGGATCTGTCACGGAAACAGGGCAACGACATTTCGACAGCTATAAGTGTCTATGACGTCATATGGAAAGGCCCGTGCAGTTTGTTGTCGGACATTGTAGGAGCATACATATGGATGTATGTGCGACTGCAGCCACGACCCAAAAGTTGACGTTGTTGGGTTTCATTATGCAATACGTGTCTGGGTGTCGGTCTAGCAATTTATACCCCGTTAATTCCGAAGAAGCTACGATCCGTGGTTCTGTTATACCTTTACTCTTGTCATTTTCAAGGAAAGTGATAGGCCTCAAGTTTATTCATCTCCAGTTGGATTTGAAGGTCATATCTTTATCGACTTGCTTTCTGGGGCAGATGTTTTCCCGAATTGGTGTAACTTTAAATCGTTGTCAATCTATTTCCATCATTGAAACCGGGCGGAGAAACGCCATATCCAGGTATCAGTAGTCCTGGCCAGAATAAGAACAACATACTCGGCAAGAGGATTTCGAAAGGTCAGTGCCACTGTAGCCAGTGACAGACGTAGCGGCAAGTAAACTGCGACTTCGCCAAATGTCAACGGAAGGAGACACCGGTGCTATTCCATGCAGAAGGACAGCCCACAGCCTAATTCGCTTTACATGTGAGCCCCGCTTAAGCATCTTTAGACAGAACAATAGTACTTGGCTTTGGTACGGCTTAAACAGTAATAGACGAACATGTCAATGCTGCCCAAAAGTGTCACCTAGGTCAAGAAGTACACAAAGAAACAAGTACATTGAGGTGCTATTGTTGAATCAGTAGGACTGGAAAAAAGACAAGACGGCACCGGCTCGTCTGTATCTATAAGGTGGTATAAGTATGGCGTCTAACTCTGGGAATTCTGAACTGTAATTTGGGCGTTAGCAGCTCCCGAACGCCAAGATTTATGACCCCCAGGTCGGCGTTTTCTATCGGCGGGAGATAATTTACAGACACGGCCCTGGGTAGTTATCACATCACTCGTATAACACCGTGAGAGTTGTAGGCTGGGCATGGCGGTTGATGACACTATGCTTGATATCGGTTAATCCTGTGGGAGTAGAATCCTCTAGCGACTTGAATCTTCAAATCCTAACTCTGCCGAGAATGGGAACCACAGGCAGAGTCATTCCCTTCAATTCTTAACGAGTAGTTGCTAGCCACCTTCTAGGCTGGAGGAGTGAGTACCACACCGTTGGGCTTTGAATCCGTAAAAACGCATGAGGTGTGGGATTGGACTTGTATCGGCCGTCGACACATAGCCAAAGGCCCACTCCGCATGTATAAACCTTGAAGGCATATCAGGCAACGAAGGCTGTCTGTTCGGGTATGTTTGGGCTCAAGGGATACACAATTGCACTTGCTCAACCACTTATAAATCCCGAGAGTCATGATCTTCTGTTTCCACGTATAACTACTGAGCAATTGCTTACACTATCAAATTCGTCTTGGTCAA
This sequence comes from Huntiella moniliformis, assembly GCA_000712465.1. Lineage (NCBI taxonomy): Eukaryota > Fungi > Ascomycota > Sordariomycetes > Microascales > Ceratocystidaceae > Huntiella > Huntiella moniliformis. The sequence continues at coordinate 73,249 of JMSH01000092.1, forward strand.
CTCTATACTTTTTTGTCATTGTTTTTGTCGCATCTTCCGCTCATCTTCATCCAACTCATACTTCCAACATTATCACTTTATTCATCAGCTGTTTAACACCAATATGGACGGGATCGGTGCCGTCTACACGGTCTGTCTAGTAGCATCACAAACATGGAAGTTCACTGTTGAAATCAACGGGGCCCCAAAGGCTTTCGCCGATGCCGTGTCCGAGGTCAACCACCATGCTACCAGCATCCAAGAAAGTCTCAACAGTCTCTATCTTCTATCAGGAATGGACCCTATCAACGTGAAAGCACTCGGAATTAAGGTGACCGAAGCCAAAAGCCACTTTGATTCCCTCCGCAAAAGCTCTGAAAGCCGGAAAGTACGCGAGTTTCTCGACAAGATCCCACTAGGTCGTCCACATACCGCCAACAACAACAAAATACACAGCCCAGGCAATGCTAGACATGATGCTGCTGCTCTTGAAGACTTACTCTATAATGTCGTTCCCGGTCAAGGACAGCACCCGCTTAGTCCGCCAGATTCGATCAATGGTGACGAATTTGACGACGCTCCAAAGTTTCAGGAACACAGCCTACCAAAAGGTATGTGAATGTCAGATGACCATTCAGAGTTTGATATAACGACGTACAATATGTCTAACATTCTGCAGCGTTCGAGCAATCCGCATGGACACTTCGCAATAGAGCATGGTGGACCGTCACAGGCAAAGAGGCGTTCAGAGGGGTGTCTAAGTCTTTAGAGTTGATTGCACGCGGCCTAAACACTGCTGTGCAACCTCATTTGAATAACATGGCCAAGACCTCTCAAATCCTGAGGGCTATCAGGACAAACAGTTCTGACTATGATCCAAACGAGGCGGCTGAGAGGGTGTATCAATGGTTGGTTCGGGGTAGGGAAAGCACGGCTGGTTATGCGGCCGCATGGGACCAGGTTCAGGGGGGAGTGTGGGAATTCAGCACTCAGCAGAAGTCCAAGGTATTGTGGTGTCAGGGACCATGTAAGTTTTATCTTCTTTCCACAGACATTAATCCTAGGAATAAAGGCTAATGTGTGGTTCGTAGATCGTGTGACGAACTCAAAGATTGCGTAAGTTCCAGCCCCACTAAACATACTTGTCTTTAATCACTAATATATATTTGTGTAGTGGCCTAGTGTGTGCTTCTATTCATAGCGGGCTATCAGAATTCGTCAACGAAAATCATCCTCGGAAATATCCCGACATCGTCATCAATATTGAGTCCAGCGTCCTTGGTAATGCACCCGAACAAACCTTTCTACGGCACATCGCAGTTCAACTTGTTGCATGGAATCAAGTTAAGTGGTTATCTAACAAGACTCTGATTGCCGTCCCTGGTGACGGTAGCCATGTTGATCTCACTAATGCACTCTACAAGGCTGTTATCACGGACTACATGAACAAGTTTTCGGTCTTGATAGTGGTCGACGGCGTCGAATTAAAAAGTGAACTCTATCGCCATTTGGTACATCTGTTGGAGACCATGCCCAAGTTAAAGGTTATCATCTTCTCACAATACGACCTCCCCAGGGAGCTAGTTAAATACAAGCCCCATGAAGAGACCATCATGACTACCAGAGCAATGATCACATCAGCTTACCGGGCTCTTGCGAGAATCAACGGTCACCTTGCCCCGTGGGAAACTATCTTTGTTGATTTGATGGATTCTACTGGGATTGCTTCAAGGTAAGCTAATCGACTTCGTGGATATGTAACGAGACTGATCTAACTTTAAGCCGTGTGATAGCGATGTGTTCTTAGATATGGTTTTGAAGAGTATATCAAATCTCCAGACCAGTAGCGATGTCGACGCTTATCTCAGTAAATTTCGAGACATATCAACCACGGTCTTGGAAACGCAATTGGCTGAGTGGTGGAAAAGGCCGGCTGGTGCGTTTTTGGTGGTGGCAGTCACTATTATTGCGTTGGTGGGTGACATAACTCTTGAGTCCCTCAGTAGTTTGAGTGCCGGTTTGCAGAAGTGCTTGAAGAGTGACTCGGAGAGCTCCATCTCTGCCGACGAGATTGCTAGGACGTTGGACAATCTTGTCAAGCGTGAAGGCCAGACTCTAACGCTCGAAACACCGGAATTTGCGACAATCATTCTCATGTTCGCTCATAAGCAACGTCCTGACTTTGCAACGGTGGCCTTTGATACTATGGTTAACAAATTCAACCACTTGAGTGACGGGGTCCGCATCATTAACGGTATTATTGCGCGTTACCCTAACATACGGAGTCATGTCATTCAAGAGCTTAAACGGAATCCAGCACTACACATCAAACTAATGGAGGTAAATGGCGGTGTTTCCCTCGAACTGGATGGATGAACTTTGTTTTTCGTTTGGACTAGCTGGTGGCTCATACAAACATATTACCCTGTGCTGGTAGATGGGACTTGAGGACCGCAGTGTGTTCATAAGTAGGTTACTACGTCGATATTTCGACTACCTTGTGATTTTAATATGTAGATAGATGAAAATTTATGTTTTCCTAGTGTCAACACAAATACATGCCCAATGCACAACTTGGCCTTCCGTGTCAGTTTAACTAGTGAGATGTATGGCTATATTCATGGATGCTTGTAGATTTCTTTCGGGTGGCATGTATATATATCTGACAGACTGGGCGCCAGACTTTTGGAGGCATGCTGCTACCTGTCAGCCTGTGGTGACAGTAGTTGTGTGGGATTGAAAACCAATAAGTGGGTCTTGTTGGTCAATGATGTTTATGTAGATGTACGATATGTGTGATACCCCTCTTGCTTAATGACTACAATACAAGTTTTCTGTCATGTATAGTTCCATAGCACCTGACCCCTAACATACTGGCACAGGTGGTCAATGTGGTGACGTCATACGGATATTCAGTCGGGAGTACAAGGGTTAAGTCTAAAGCGCTAACCCGCATGGAATGGAATTGGATACATCAGATAACTTGTGTTGTATTCATTAAGAAATAGGGGTGCGAAACTGGGGAGATGGCGATAGTCATAATAGCGAGTATATTGGCAGATGAGAGTTGTATTGATTCTGACGTCAGTGTTCACTTGTTGGGTATATAATGAGTTATCTAAGTAGAAGCCGGAGAAGAGAGAAACCTGGCAGGAAATTCCACCATATCGATGACGGGGACATATCTCATCACATGATCCTTCACTGCTCGTCACATAATCTCGCAGCTACGGAGATCCTTGTGACGTCATCAAGCTCAACACCCATGTCCATATGTTTAACGGAATCATGTTCGGGTAACTTTCGATTGCCATTTGATTGTGGAATTTTTCAAAGGTCTAGGACTAGAATAGCTAAATGCAAACTTTCATGTGTAGAGAGGCGGGTAGCCTTCTCAAAGAAAGCTTTCTAAATGAGTTTTTTGTCACCATGTGTATACCCAATGAATTGACTTATCCTCAACATGGTGACCATAACTATGCCCGTATCGTGACATATGTGATGCTCCAATCTTCTTGTTCAGGGTCATCATGCGCCATATGGATAGACAAGTGACTACAATATTGACCAATGCCATGAACGTACTCGTTGGGAACTGTTGACTGAGCTTGCCCGTGGCAGGATCTCCAACTAGAGAACCAAGCAGATAACTTAACCCGCCTAGTCCCTGCGTCAGTACCACTTGTACTGACAAAGTCGTTTGTGACGTCATGTTTTCTAGCGCCCATAAGGAAATTAACAGTGTATTTCCACTTAGGACGAGTTGGATGATCATGCTTACGGCCACATTTACAACGCTACCGACTTGCGAGCATGCGTATATTATGGAGGAAATCAATCTGTTAAATCACGGGTTAGCTGGGACATATTCGGCAAATAAGCCTTGGGAATTGACAACGTACTCGGCGACCATCAGTCCTACAATCAACCAACCACGAATACTGAACCGCCAAGTGACGAAAACCACGATAAACAAGACTACAATAGTTCCCCCTTGTAAGGCCATGGCGAAAGGGCTATTGGTTGGAGTATTTAAACTTGCCGAGGCAGTGATGAGTTGCCAATACACCATATGTGTTATTCGTGGCCAAGTAGTCGGATGTGCAACTGCACTCCAGAAATGGAGCTCGGTGACTGATACAAGCCCTTCATTCCACTCAGTTTCCATTTTACGCATTAGCCCGTGGCGTCTAGAGTCCTTGAGGAAACCGCGGTTTGGATGAGTTACCCATTCGGGCATGACGACAATCCCGGCTGTTGCAACGGCAAATGCAATGAGGCCATTAAAGATGAAGATCCAAGGCCATACTCGAGAGGCGTGTACGTAATTCGATATAGCTACGATAGCAGAACAAAAGGATGTCACTAGTAACATTCCCACACATTGGGCGGACGTGAAAACGGCCATTCTCATGGCCCAGGCATTTTTGGGATACCATCCGGTTATACTAATTACGTTAGCATGATTCCGTGGTACACATAGAGAAGTCTACAATACATACTATACCAAACACATGCCTTGATAGCACCCTCGGCTAAGCCCAACAAAGATTCCGGGGATTAAAAGATGAGACATGTTCGTTGCAACGCCCGTTATAACGAACATGAGTGCGGCCAAGGCAATCTGGGCATTTATCCAAAACGTAGGAAACTTGCGTGTGAGAAAGACAAAAACAATCAAGACAGCTCCAATTTCGGCTCCTTTATTCGTGGCAGCACACCACTATGGCCCCATGTTAGCACTATACTACATTGAGAAAGAACAAGGCCTACCTTCAGGTCTAGACTCGTCATTGGTATGTCTATGTGCAAATCGATCTTGTAAGCATTGGCAAGTGATTTCGATGTCCCAAGCATGATACTATGAATATTGTTAGTAGCTTTCACTATGGCGATTTCACGGGCTGAATCTTTACAGTGAACTTATACAAAGAGGTGCCAATACTCGAGCATCCAAGACTCTCATAATCCGCCGCATCTCTTTCTCGCTTGGCAACGGTGTATCCCGGTGACCTCCAAGGCTTTCACTAGGAACCAATACAAACGCATCATTGCGCCGCGGTACTTCCACCACAGTGCCTTTTGCCTCCAATAGTCCAGGGGTAATATCATGTTGAAGTGGAACTGATTTCTTCTCATTCGCCCTCCGTGGTGCGTCTCGTCGTACATCCGGCTTGAAATCTGACTCAAGGCGGCCACGGAGCTTTCCTGGTTGAGGCTTTGTAATTCGTGACTGGTCTGTCACTAAGGTGGTTTTGCTGGCTAGTTCCATTCGTATGTTTCTTTTTGTCGACGGGAGCCGAGTTAACTCTGTACTTGGCTTGTCATTATGGGTTCGGCTAGAGCCGCCGACGGAGGAGCTGCTAGAATGAAGTAGTTCGACTTCATCAGAAGAGCGATCTTGCGTTGGTTGTGATTGGGGGTATATTGCGGCGGCTTTTTGGGCTGTTTTTGGTGAGAACCAAGACGAGGTGCGACGTGATTTATTCTGTTGGTCTGGCATTTCGAGTGTTTTGGTTGAAGCATTTCGGATCTAATAAATAAAGGAATGGCGATTGTATATACTATACTTGCAGAGCACTGACTTTAGAATCAACATCGAGGAGTACAGATTACGTTCTTATTCTTATAATATTTCTGTTGAATATACTGGTGGTTCTCATCTTCTCATATTCTCTTCTATCCGCCGATGCAATAGTAACATTCCATTTTCGGCTTCGTTAAAACCTTACATGTATAGCCAAAAATAACGGTAATACGCATAAATATGATCTGGTTGCAGCGAACAATCTCACTTATGACGACCAACGATATCAATGATCCGCTGAAGATATAGCTATTCTAACTAAGACATACGAGTACATGGCAATATCCGTGTCACCCCCTCCGTTGTACAAAACAGATCTCGAACTCCTGACGTCCAATAATCTCCTGGGCGAGCAGCACAAGGTGTAACAACGAATATAGTAGAACTGGAAGTAAATCAGGCCGTTTTTGTGTAAACCCCATACCCTTTTCCGTGGAAACGTTGCAGAATGGCTGGAGTTGTACTGGTGTCAACATCTGCCCTGTCAGATAGCTACTCACTCTATGCACCGCTTCTCGGTATGTAGGGATATCCACTTGTGCGTCCTAGATGATCCCCGACAAAACACGAGCCAAGAACAAGACCAAAGGGATCCTCTGTTTTGGCCCAGTGGTACCACAGAAGTAGGTAATGGTGTGACTAGCTGTCTGTAAGTTTCGGTGTGTTCCGTGGTTGACATGTACATGACACATGATTCGTAATTTTAGTACGCTTGTTGTACATAGTTACCAGCTCTAGTGGCTAAAACTTGAGGTAAGATCAGTTAACTCGTGGTTCTGCCTGTAACACTTTCATTCGGCCGAAATTATTTGTCATCAACATTCAGCTCAATTATAGGTTGTGGACTAATGAGTGGACATGAGCGCCGAATTCCGTTTTGGCAAAAAGCTGCTTCACTCTAACATGGCCCAAGATGGTGACTATTCAGCTATATCGCTGTGCTATATAACACATCCACCTCGATAAACGTAGAACTGTTGTTCTTTCTTGGAACGCAAAAGCTTCGGGTGTTGATGAACATACAATGTTTCGCCAGAATGAGGCAGGTGTCAACTGGTTCGCCATAGAGTTCCTATGATCTCGAGTTCTCATTTCACACAGTATTATAAACAGGTAACTCACAAAGAAACATGGAAACACTGACATCATGGTTCAAAGGATGTAGTACAACAGGCTATGTAGTATAACAGCCTATGACATCCCTCCTGGGTCATTTGTGATAACACAAAGAAGGGGTTGATTTATTTTCAGCTGCAACTGTTCTCGGGTATATTCTCTCGACGTTTCTTAAGCAGGGGCTAATGATTCATTCCGAGATCGGACATACAGAGTGCTAATCAGTTCGTATCCATCCGACAAGTGGGAGACCACCAGGTATGTAATCCCTATATGTTGTATTCGGAAAACCACCACCTATTTAGGCGTTAAAATTCAACTACTTGAGACACATACAGGTTTGGCTAGGTATCTAACTTGACGTCCCTTTTCTTCAAGCTTTCAATCGTCATGTGGAATCATTATAACCTCAAATGGGTTCCCAGGAATGGCACATAGAAATGATGATCAGAAATGGTGTCTATCGGTCAAGTACAGTAGGGCACGGCGATCAATATTGCATAGAGTAAGTACTAGCGACAATAATGTTCGACCTAACAAATAAATCAAGCAGCAATTATCATATCTTGGTTGGTAGGAGAAGTAGAGTTTGAGATTTTCCCTAACGAGTACCTACAATTTCCGAGTAAAGCATACAGTGACTTACAACACATGAATTTTTGACAGGTGTATCTCGTCCCTCAACAGGTAACTCTCGTTTTCGGATGGAAATGTGATTAAATATACCTGTATGATGGAATTATGGGAGTTGAGTCGATTTCACTCGCAAGATTGAATAAGAACGGACAGACTTCCGGTTAGTTGGTTCTGAGCATCTATCCCACACGTCATTGAGAAATGTGATCGTGTGATTAGAATTTTGAACGCCCTGTATTAGGAAGGCAAATCGTCCAGATGACGAGTAAAGTTTCAAACTTATACCAGAGTTTATCTTGGAAAATTGGTTATTTATGTGGCCATGATATCACCACCATCACAAAATGCTCTACAGACGTCAAGGTTTCAACAATGTCCCACATTGAGTCGTTCTCACTAACGAGGGTTCTATCCCCTAGCCTCAGTCATACTAAAGCCTCGTACAACCAAGTGGCTAAGACATAACTATGTCGTCATTTACAATGCAGCCTGACATACGTAACACCCAGGCAAACCATAACAACCCGATTCCTCCGCCACTAAACGTGTACTCGGTTCACATATGCATAAGTAAGAACCATGAAAGCCAAGAATACTAAACCTACAGACTATATCTCCCGGTCCCCCCAAAAACAAGCTTTCTAGCATAACCCACACCATATACGCGGCCATCGCAAAATCACATTCTGCTCCGTACCCCACCACCCCACCAGAACTCAAATAGCCGCGCTAGCCGCCGCATATGTTTTTGTTAACCCCGACTCTCGTGCTACGGTCTTAGATAGCCACGACTCCAGAATTATCCGCCATGATAGAAGTCCCCGTATGTATGTGGGTAGATAGAAACTTTCCAGATGCGGCCCATTTCCATTTTTACCAGCTAAGCGCGGGTATACCAATGCGCATGAGCGTCGGTAGATATCTGATACACGCCGTTCCGCCCGAGACAATGCGTTCTTGACAGGTCTATGGGCGTAGGATGGTCTGTGGGGTCTTTGAGGTTGTGTTACAGAGGAGCGGAGGACGGGATTTTGTGGTGCGGGGTTGTAGGGGATACGGTAGTTAGTATCTGAAAAAAGATGGGGGATGACGAGTCAATAGGTAGAGTGTAACTGTGACGCCATTTGTAGAACTTTCACATACCAAATGACCATACAAGCCACCTCATGCGGATAATCCCTATTAAGTAGACTTGGCTAGTTAAAAGTGGCGTTGGAGAAACAGCAAAAGAAGATTTACTTGCTTGATGGTGGTACTCCGTCTATCACACATAAAGTTGAAAGCTTCTGTCCGGTGTCAAATCATGGTGGTTTAAACCCGTTCCGGTAATAATCGATAAATCCCGTGGTAAGGGTTATCATAACCCTACCGTTGGCCAAGCTGTGCAAGAGACTTAGATCATGCTAGCATCTTATGGTTCTTCTCCCGATTTATCATGATGCACTTGTTGAGAATCACAGTTCATCTGTAAATATGACGTCGTACATCGTTTGGCTTTCCAACTCTTCCGACGAACCGTCCACAATCCAGCCCTAAGAAAGCCAACCCAAAAACCCCCACTATCCACCCAAAAACCCCCACTATCCACCCAAAAAGCCCACCCGCATGAACCCCCTCCAAGCAAACCATATCCCCGCCCTTCCAGAACCCCGATTCTCATCTCAACACCTATCTCCGCTCCGTAGCGCGCCCCGCCGTCCCATCCGAATCCCGTAACTTGGCATTTCCCACGCGGCTAATAGTTGGATACCGGCTACCGGCTACTAGACGCGGCTGATTTCCATTTTTACCAAATAGCAACGACGTCCAATGCGCATGAGCCTCGGCAGATATCTGATACACGCTGTTCTGCTCGAGACAATGCGTTCTTGACAGGTCGAGGGGCTGATGGTGCCCTGTGGGTATGTGAAACTGTGTTACAGTCGTTGGTGGCTAGACTTTGGGAGAAAAAAGAGGAGCGGGTTGGAGAGGATAGCTTGGTGGGCCGTGGTGAAGATGTGGGACGTCCCGCTATGGTGTCTTGTTGGACTTGGTTGTAGTTTGCGGAACTGGGGATTTAGTGGTTGGCGGGGTCTTACCTGGCCAGTGCGGAAGTCGTGGGGCCTAATTTTAGGGAATCTACGAGTGAGATGAACTTCGACCATTGATATCTCGGAAGTTACGACGACAAGCAGTACAATACTACTACTATATCGCTATCGTCAGCTACATGTATGTATGTATATCACCTTCTAGAAAGTTCAACCTCCTATACACATACCACGTAATCCAACCCCACCAAAGTTTCCGCTCCGCCGCCACTCCCGCCTGTCAAACTCCCCGGTACCTTCCTTGTTCATCTGAAACAACCCGTTCTTTTTTAGGATGTCCATTCCACCCCCAGAAGACAACCGTCGATACTCTTTCGATCTACAACACTATTCATCACACCCCCTAAAAAAGCAGCAGAAGCACTATCAACTCTCGTTTCTAAACTAACTTGTCTACCCATTAACTACCCTCCTGAAGTAACAAGGCCAGTCCCTGCCGTCGCGCCTATCGCGCTTAACAGATGTCTACACAGCCGCCACAAGCGCATGTCATGGCTGGATGGATGGATTCCCATCTATAGGCGTAGACGTATCAACAGGAGTAATCCTTTCCACAATTCCTACGTATACTAGCTATGGATATACCATAGTAAAATACCCATTGCCCATAATGACATGCCACGCATAACCACCGAAAAGCCCACTGACTGGCCCCATCCGCATAGCGATACTTAATGGACTAAACTATAATCAGCACAACCACATTCTAGAAGCCCGTTCAACCTCATTCCGCCACACGTCCGTCCACAACTTCGCCCGAGTGAAGACGTCCTCGTAAGTGACGTCACTTTTCCCTCGACACCAACTCACAAAAAGCCAAGGCTAGAATCCTCAAGCCGAGAAGTCGCCCGATGTGTCCTGTACCACCCCCTCCATCCCTTGAATATCCAGCCAGTCAGCCAACCGAATGTTACTGTGCCATACAATGGGGAGGCGGCTGATCCTTTTTTTTGATCCTCTTAAAGGGTTGGTAGTAGTTTCTCTCGTTTACTGTGCCGTATGTCAGCGTGGAATTCGCTACGGAGTGATGATCCGCCTGTTTTGTGAATCATACATAGAAATGAGCCGGGGGGCGTTTTCTCACATTTCTGGATATGTACCGAAATCTCGCTGACCGGCTGAATCAACCGTGTAGGAAAATACTTGCACAGGCCACTTCGGGCGGATTTCAGCTCGCGGAGTGTTCCTTCACAAGGAAAGAAAAGTTGCTTTTAATATCAGAAATGTATTCAAGAACAATTGTCATAATAAGCACCCAAAAAAACAAACTCCTGTCTATATCCCGGGACCAAGTCTATCCAGACAACCAGCCATGCTCCATATGAAAAGAAACGCCGTGTATAGTTAGTTGTCCAATCCCGGACCCCAAGAACGTAACCCTAAAGCTATGATGACCTTCTCGTTGCTATATAATAATTATGAGAAAAGAAATCATCAGCTCGAAAAACAAAACCCGTCTAAAAAGTAAACCCCAATCCCGACCGATCGTCCATCCGTACCAAAAAAGCAAAATGAATAACGAAAAAAAAAACACCACAAAGAAACGATCAAAAAGGGTCGAGCCCCATCGCGCACATCAAACTCCAAAAATAACCCCCATTGCAAATCGCCCAGGAAAAAAAAAACGCCGGCAAACAAACGAACGAGCACAAACCAACCAACCAACCAATCAGACCTCCAGAATTCATCACCAAGATTCAACGCTTTTCCGCACTGGAGTGAACAAACGACAAAAAAACAGCTGCAGATACTTTGTTTGGTGTGAGTGCCTTTCAAATAAGTCACCCGAGTGATTGTATATCCAACAAAGTCGACTGGAAATAAAAGAAAACACACCAAAGAAAGAAGACGATTTGGCTGCAAGGAACCAGAGGCATGCGGGACCCTAGCTTGAATAGGCATGTGTTGTAAGCCAGGACAAAACAGAATGGGCAAGTCGATGCAGTACAGAAGAAAAGGCAATCTGGGTGAAATGACAAAAATACGCAAGTGTGGCGCCCTCTGTAGGCACAACAGGGCCGACTTTCGTTTTGCCTTTTCTCTTGCCCGGACCAGAAGAGGCATTGCAATTTCCCTGTCTGCATATGTAATAGCAATATGTGAGCCGGCCAACCTGTTTTATGACCTAGATACCCCCCCGGACTTTTATATCAAGACATTGTGTTGACTAGGTCGGATTGGATGATCTAGGCCCACTGTGGATAACCATGGTGTAAATGACTACCCTAGGCGTAAACAGTAGCGAGATCTGAGATGTCGTAGGTCGGCTGCTATAATGTCTTTCTGATAAACAAGTGACCATATAAAGAACCCAAGTTTGGACGTCAAAATAGACAAATGGGCCGGCTAGCCGCGCTGTGCCTCTGGAGCGATATAGGATAGCTCACGAATAAATGTCATCGTTGATAGAGTCGATTGTACTGGTGCTAGAGTTCCGGTGGTGCTGATAGAATGTGTGGTTGACGTATGTAAAGGATGAATCGATGCTCATATCAAGACCTGGCGGACCAAGAGCCGCTGGCATACGGGAAGCAGAACCACCCATATGGTCAGCACACGAGGTACCAACAGGAATGCGCTTCTCTTCCACGGCATGGCCAGACTGGTTGAACGAGGCACACTGATCAACGGCATGCTTAAAGTAAATGCAGCCACAGACGGCGTAGATCTCAATGACTTGGTAGCACATTGTGGAGCTGATGGAATTGTAGGAAGAAAAAAGGAGTGTAGAAGAAGATGAATAGAAGGCCGAGTCAAATCGTGGCCTGTGACGAAATTTCGGGTGGAGCGGGGGGCCAGACGAGAAGATGATAGATAATAAAAGTGTGATGGCACGATATTCTTGGTGATGGAAAACGGGGAAGGTGCCGGAATATATGGACTTCTGTGCTATTGTGCGTCCCTAGGCTTTGGTGATGTGACGAAAACGTGCAAGCGAGGCGATTTGTGGCAAGACCAGGTTATAGAGCGGGCGGTAAGAAGTTGGACTGGACGATCCGGAGATATGGCGATGTGAATGTATGTATGTGTCTAAACAAGGCACTTTGTATACAACAAGACGGAAGATGTGTAGGTTATAAGAGATATCGACAAAAGACTCGATGTAGAGCAAATCACCAAGTCCGGACACACTGAAATAGGCGGGACTTGGTCCGCTCTATATAGGATAGTCGTTGAATGGCAGATGCCGGGGGTAGGGCACGTCTTTCACGGGTAGCTAGTGGAGCTACCGAGCCAAGTATGCAAGCCGTAGGTTCTGTGGGACACCAGGGATGGAATGGGGTTGTCAATGATCGAAACAAACAGGGGAGTAGAGCACGACCAAGACCGGAAAGGAAAGATTGTTTATTGCGTACACTCCTCTGTTAGTTGTAGTGAATAGGGGAGTGTAGTCGAACCACGGGAGGTGTAGCAAGACAAAAGACGTAGATATATCGGCCAAGCCAAGAGGTGTGGTTCAAAAGTCAAGTATAAAAATGGCTTCTTATAATGAGATAAAAGACGCTATTAATTGGAACGAGGTAGATGGGGGGACACAGACCAGCTGCTTGCACGTCTGGCATAGACAGTGCAAAAAAAAGCCATGTAAAAAAAAAAAGTAAAAAAAAATAAGGGAATAAAGCTAGTACATTCTTTTATGTACACTAGTTGTCAGTCGCTAGCATGGTAATGCGGAATAGGATCAACGGAGGCGGCACAGTAACGGGATACACAGAGCAGAGGACAAGGAAATCCATACTGCTCCGGCATATGATAGAGGAGGAGTGTGCTTCGACAGACGACGGGGCGTATCTTACTATAGGTCGTACACATTGTATGTATGTATATTGATAGAATGACAAAAAGGACACCAGGAGCAAGTGGTGTACAAGTAATAGTTGTAGTTGCCAACCGAGGACATGGATTGAAAAAAGTCAAGTTGGGTTACAATCAGTAGGTCATTACAAGGAAACGCGGCATCGGGTTACCTGGAGTACCAAAGAAGAAGGGCATGTGGCTCGCTTGTATATTTACACATGGATTGGAGAGTTTAGTGCCAGATACCCAGAGTTAGCCGTTGATCTAGATAAGTTTTCTAGGGAATGAGATTTTGGCGTCGGAGGAGATGCTTGTTTAAGCTAGTCATCATAGGGAGGATCATCTACCAAGTTTGTGATATAGCTTAATGAAACTATGAATCGTGAGTTTGAAGATATATGTATGTATATCCACTGAATAAGAGACAAAAATGATCAACGACCACTTAACCACCTCCGATCGACGGACACCAACAAAACCATCTAGACTCATGGAAAACCTTGGTGAACATCGGGTGTGTAGATAGTCTATCAGGGGAGGGGCGTGTGACATCTATGAGGTCTGTGTCACGGACCAGGTGTGAGAATAGTAAACCATTGCTACTTTGAAAATCATCTGTCGGGTTGGTTTTCAAAGTTTATATGACAATGGAGTTTGGTGATTTACCACTAGATATAACATGGAAAGTCGATGCGACCATGCAGATACTTTGAAATCTTTCAACCATCAAAGATACTATCCAACACAACACGAGGCTGTGTCTACACACCAAAAACCCGATTCCACATGGACAAAAGTCACCAAGCCGTTGGGCATCACACACACAGGAACAACCTATCCATAGACTCAAAAGCCATCGACCGTGAAAAAGACGTAGCCCATCAAAGTGCCCAACCAATGAACCCATCAAGCCACTCTCTTGTACGCCAATGCAAGGCTACGTCTGTCATCGGCCATGCGTATGAACGAAAAAAAAAAGGTGGACCAGCCACAAACGGGCGATGGCGTCAGCATGAATGCAGAAGGCCATGAATAAGCCCCGTAGCCACGACTAGGTGACTCCAAGCATTTCCACTTTTTTATCTTGTTACTTTACTATGTGTGTATGTGTTTCTGTGGCGGGCCTTGAAGAACTTGGCTAGGCGAGGGTTTGACGGCGTGAGCGCCGCTTTCTCTAACATATTCCGCTCTCTCAGTGCACCCGGCGCGCGGGTCTGAGCTTCGGGTGTAGGTCGTTTCGACCTAAAGATATAATAGGTTTTTTGTCGTTCTTTTAATATCAATTATCCATCAGACCAAGTGTCGTTGGTGTGGGGCTTATTCTTTTTAGACGGACAACACTAGTTCTGGACTGGGCTTGACTCTTGTTGATGCGATGCTATGTCTTGTCGATATGCATCATCCGCTAGATCCGGGCGGGTTACCTGTTACCAGCCGATTTACACAGCAGTAAAGAAAACGGGTGTGTAACTCACGGAGAAAAGCCATACAAAACAAAAAACCATGTAGTACTCTAAAAGGGATTCTAGATGGATTCCGGAGGGATTCTATCGGCACATACAATAATGCTCATACAACCTTCTGTGGTATGGCGGCCATGTGCGTTTGATTCCTGCAGATAGCGTTGGCAAAATGGCTTGTTATGTCCCAACTAACGGTTAGAGTTGTGAGACAACAAACAGGGGTCCTACACATCAACGAACGAGTGTTTGTCATTGGTCGCCGCCGTCACAATCACGATAGGCGTCTGTGCCAGAACAGACCGACACTGGTGCTGTGACACTGCAAATGATTCACCGTAAACAGTCAGTGGAGTGGATGATCAGGATCATGGTCAGTGATGTGACGGGGCGATAAGTGTGTGTCGTGTCGATCCCGGGGTTTGTGGACTAGGGTTAGATATTCTCCGACCGTGAGATTTTCCCGTGCTATCTTCGGATCCCTAGTGTTGGTACGGACACACCCATTTGGGATAATCGGTTTGAAAATGAAAATAGTTGCGAGTCTGATGGTTTTTTTGGGCGGGGACTTGACTCTGGGTTGATTGACGTCACCAAGTAAAAAAACCTGTTATCTGACGGACCACTGATATACTGACAGAAGATCCAAGCGCAGGCTCATGATATCCACCAAGCCCGTTCACTGTTCCAGAAAGTACCCGAAATACCACGACAATACGCCATCGGCATATCAACACTCGGCCGTCACTCCCGCCCACAAGAAAAAAGCCATGCCCCTCCAAAAAAAAACGAAGAGACAGACACAACCTGGCACTTGCAGTGGCTGGCAGAGAATCCATACTAGTCGGCTACCTAGACCGCCAGCCCGGGTTCAGTGCCGATGGGGAGCCGTGCGCGGGAAAAAAAAATGTCAATGCCGGTACGCGACTTGTTCAGGTTCCGCTGGCTGGCTGGATTATAAGCGTGCCGAACGGAAGAGGTGCGCGCATCGGTCGCATGGGTGGGGGGCGGACGGGCTGCTGGGACTATGGCGTTGACGGATGTGTATGCCGAGAGTGCCCTTGCGGAGGCTTTCGAGGACATGTCACAATAGATTGTTATGCGCTTATGGGCGATGAAGTCATTGGGTGACGGATAGATGGTGACCCTGGGAGAAATCAATGTAGACGTGAAATCAACCACCCAGTGGATCTCCGCCAGATTCCCCACCGCGTCGTCGTCAGATCCATCGAAGTAACCAGTCCAAGCGCACCACCGGTATGGAATCCATCTCAGCTACCGTGAAGGCAAAGTCCCACTCCAGAGACACAGACCCAGCGGTTGAGACCGGTCTAGTTGGCATGTTTTACAACGGGCCTCAGAAACGCTATCTAGGAATCGGCGGGAGAATTGATCTTGTCAGGGTCAAGCTAGTTCGTGATGGAGAAAACAAAGACTTCGGAGCTAGTCCGACTAATGATCCTGATCCTATGGCATGGTGGGAATCCCATCTTGGCGAGCTACATGCGTAGTGGAAATGTCAAAGCCCATTAAACAAACCTCAATCTAGCGGCGACGCCAACGGGTTGAGAGGCGGCAAGCGGGATTACGATACATGGAATGTGAAGAAAGAGTTTCTTGATCTGAAGCGATTTGTTGGTTTTTTTGGGGCTTGTCGTTTACCGTGTTGAGTTATGTCCAGACATATGTAAAGAACTTCATTGTCTACCATTCATGAACCAACCCGTCGGCAGGAATCTCGCAAACGATCCAATAATACGTGTGTACATACGTAAAGACTCGTTGGGCTATTTCTTACATCCAACAATGGAAGCTAGGTCATTTCTACTAAGCTTCTATTTTCATCACAACGTAACGGGGTGTTCTTCGTGCTGCATGGAATGATGTGTCGCCATTGAGCTGTCAAATGCAAAACGGCGATCCTAACAGACTACTGCAGGTGGAATAATGCAAGGCTTCTAGAAGCCTCTTTGACGAGAGTTTACATGAATTGTTGGATATCTATTCATGTATGGATTTTTTGACGGTTCAGTTCGGGGAGATCAATTTTCCAACTAGATGGAGTTTCTTTTTTCCTTTCTTTCTTGGTTTGTCATCAATGTAGTTATATTGAAATACGAATGCGTATTGTTTCACGGGTTTTCAGGGCAACTCGAGTCGGCTGGTTCTCGGTGAGCATGTGGGTATACCATTTTTGGGAGTCTACACGGACCAGTTCCTGGCTTCTGTTGCTCATCGATGTTGGTCATTTATGTACATATGTATTGTACTTGAGAGTCTTGGAATCGGGACTTGTTCAACACGACTATGACATACCCAACGAATTCAACCCGAAAGGAAAATCTAAATTTGTCTTCTATCAAGGGAAGGACATACTGACGTAATCCATTCATGTCGCCACTTCCTCCGGTATGTTTTCCGAACAGGGGAAGGTCTGCAGAACAAAGTTGCACGGTATTGTTGGATGCATTTGTGTACGTAGCTTTTTCATGTGATTCCCCATTTACATCGGTAAGTACAACCCCCAAGTTCCACAAAATCGGAAGGCCTATGAGTCTGATACACCCATTTAAACCTGTCACAGGTTTTTTTTCCCTTTCTATGCCGCATGTACTTAGGGTTTAAAGATATGCACTGCATCGTTTCGTGAACGATTTGTCGAAACGGTAAATAGTGATGTGAGGATTCTCACATGCACATGGGCTAGATTGATAGTCTATCTCCCGAACCACCGAATCGACGATCTACAGTTATTGTTATTCACATGAAGAAACATTCACATGTGTCCATCATTTATTTTTGTCGCTGTCAGAGCCTTCCCACAGCCAGATCCCCACGTCTCTATTTTCGCCGTGGCTGAGTCTACTGATCGACAGCCCGTCTCATCCATCACGAAAAAAAAAAACCACTACACGCCCCCCATCCAACACCAAGCGAACGACGCCACACCTCCCCAAACTCCGTACACATGTAAATGCACCCAGTACTGCCAACAGTCCCGCTAAAGTGGCGGCGAACTAATGCCCGGTGTGGCTGCATAGGAAAATACTTAGGACCATGGACATGTCCCGACCGACTCAAGGCTCGCGGAAGGCCCGCGCACATGCTTAGAGGGTGTCCTTTTTTTCAAACGAGCCGAGCCCGCTTGGATCGTTTGCTGGTTGGGCTTGGTTATTTGAGTTGGCGGGTGGTGTTTTGATGGGGGGGAATACACACAGACTTTGGGGAGAGAGAAGCGGAGACAACCCGGGAGTAGAATGTATCGATGGTCAATACGTTTTCTAGCTAGAGAATATGTGGAACTAGAAATGTGGTGACGGAGCACTGTACCCCGCTATGTAGAGGGTATACGGCTTTACGAGTTTGATGGCTCCATCAACGCACCACATGGCCGGATGAGGATAAACTTTGCTGTGCCGCAGATATGTCTCGTATGGTGTCCACAGTAAACATCTCACCCGCCA